>BMAV01001558.1:461979-485235 GCA_019973955.1 Trichonephila inaurata madagascariensis
TTTTTTATTTTTTGTTTCCCCTGAATGTGTGTTTAATACTTACTTCTGTAAGCCCCGTGTGATACTTTGTGGTGCACGGGGATTTTATAATTGTTTTCAATAATATATATATATATATATATATATATTAAAAATTTTATGTCAAGCAATTTCCATTTTTGTAATACTTATTTCTGTCAGAAGTATGGAACTAATTTTTAGTACGATTAATTCACAGTAATTGCAATAAAATCAGTTATTAATTAGTAATTTCACTTTAATTATGACATTTAAAAATACAACTTTGATTGATTCTACGTTTTAAATTAAAGAATGAATATTTTTACTAACATTAAGTATATTTTTCTTAAGATACTTTATATTCATCATAAAATAAAAGCGATTGAAAACTCTTCAAATTATTTATATACGAAAAAGTATTTAACAAAACGTTGAATGTTGGCTTTAATTTATATTATAAATAATCAATCGTGTAATTTCTTTTCTAGAAGCTCACAGTTATAAAATATAATTATTGAGAGAAATTTATGTTAGTAAATGAGCACCATCTGTGTAATCATGCAGATAAATCACAATTATCGTTTAGTTACAGCCATGTCTAACTTTTATCCATTGTACCATTTTAACATTATATGCTAGAATCGTACATATAAATCTAATTTTATGCAATTCGAGCAATAATTTGTACTTAAAAATCATCATGAATAAAATGTGACTAAAAGTTTGAGATTAAGTTATATCCGTATTACGAATTATTTTCTGTCACATGTCTCTTTCAAATTATTTAAAAAAGCCTAAAAAAAACTGCGAAATTTTTACTATTTTTATACATATTTTATTTGATTCAATTTCTTAGACTCCTGGTTTAATAAGGAAAGATATAAAGGTAATATATTTAAATAGATTACTGCCAAATAATCAACAGATAAATACGATATTCGTGTGTCATTGATTCCAGTGACTCAAAGACCAGTATTGTGTTTATATTTGATTTACTTCAGATATATTATTTAATATAAAAGGAATGCAATAACTCTTCACCTGAGCGGCAAATATTTATGATCATTCGACAACAACATCAAACATAGTAGAAGCAAACAACAGTAAAAAGAAAACATTATGTGTTTATGTGTGTATACACTAATTAACAGTAAACACGCAATATTTATGTTTATAAAGAATGAGAAAGCATGTGTTGTTTTATTAGATTTTGTAAGACTTGAAGTTGCAATAAATTTAATGTTCGGGAGAGTTTTCTTTTAGTTATACGTATTATTAATTGTGATTTACTTGTGGGTAGAACGTCATTTAGGATAAATTATAAATACATCCAAAACATTTTTTTTTTTTTTTTTTGCAAATTAATTGTATCACGTTAATTTTAATAAATTTTTCTAAGTTCATAGAGATTACTCTTGAAATATAGGGATTTAGATTTTTTTTACAAATAAATTTTATTACATTAGAAGAATTTAGATAACAAGAAGAGTAATACGACCGTCTTATCTTAACCAAAACAGTACACACGTCTTTAGGTCCTTTCAAAGGTTTCATTTGGTTTCCGTTTTTCGACTCTTTCTGCCAACATAGTCAAAAAGTTGAAGTATGCCTCCCTCTCAAATGTCAGGCTTCAGTGTGCATTGTCTACGCACCCAAAAACGGGTAACTTCGATGTCAATATTATCTCATACCCGTGAAGTGTTGTAATTTTAACATAATGATTGAAAATGTGTAGAACAGGGTCAGATGGGATTTTCTTTTAATTGTAGAAAATCGATATATGTGTTTTATCACCAAAAACAAAATAATTATCATTAATCAAAAATCACTAAGCTATGGTTTAGCCAAGATGGAATAAAACTTAACGAAATTACAAAAATGTTGTTAAACATAAAAATTTCTGAATATTTTATATTCATTTGGATTCTGGAAAACTCAGGTGGCTTTAGTTTATTAGGGAGGGGGAGTTTTATCGTTCCATTCTAGGTTAAGTATCCAAGTAATTCAATTTTAGAAATAATAATAAATGCTAATTTTTTGCAATCTCGTGATTAAATTTTGATGCAATATCCAAAACGAGTTTCAATATCTTCTTCAATATTTTCTGATGAAATGATTTTGCAATTCATATAAACAAGATTAATACCATCGTGCAGTAAATCTCTCAAAACTAAAAGACATAACGTTGAAAAATCGAAGGGGATAAACTAAGTCCAAAGGGTACAAAATTATACTCGAAAATTCCTTTATGAATTGTAAATTCAGTATATATATTTCTTACTGGTTTCATAAATAGGGACAAGTAAAAAAAACAATTCTAAAGAACCAGGGTGGTAAATATTTTACGTGAATGCAGTTTTCAATGACGTCTTCAATAAGCGGGAGAGTAAATTCATCTTTAATAATTTTTTTTTGCATTTAATTAACGCGTAGAACCATTTTGCTTGTTGATCAAAACATTGGGTGAAGCATAATCGGAAGAATTTGATCGTATAATTTACTTGTCCAGCTATTATTGAATATTATTGCTACGCTTTGTCTTCTCGGCATATGAAAATTGGGTAACTACAAATATATCGTCAGTAAGCGCTATTTTTTAATATCAGTTGTTTAGGTCCTATTTGATTTTTAGTTATGTAAAAGATGAGGTATTTCTGCGCGAAATTCGGATGGAATGTGTTATAAATCAAACGGGTTATCTGACTCAGAAACATCAAGTAAATTTATAACGTTCTCTTCTGTTTGGGATAGTAATTTGATATCCTTTTAAATTCGTCTTTTTTTAAACATATGTTCCAATTATAACATATAAGTTCATATACGAATTTTCAATAACCCTTATATCTGTACAAAAATTGCTATATTCGATATCAATAGTGGTCTTAAATGAACCAATGGGTTGAATCTTACCCTTAACAAAAGCAGTGAGTTTTATTTTCGCGGAACTCAACAACAGTTGTCAAAGAATCGCATAACAACTTTCACGCACTTACTAAGTTTCGGAACTACCAATATCAATGAAAGAATCAGTTATCACCATCAATGTTAACGTTTTATGCATTTCAAGTTCTGAATGGACCATGGTGAACTCGTTAAAATTTCAGTTTTAATTACGGATTTGATAGCAATACATAAAGAACTTTTATGTCCAAAATTTTTAAAAAAATTAATACTTTTATTTTTATGAAAACAATCGTTAAACTAATGGTTAAATAACCCACAATTTTCGCAATGGGTGTGTATATCCATTTGTATCTACATTAATATTGAATATACCTTTACTCTGAAATATATTGTTAAAATTCATTATACATTTTTATCAGTTATGGTGTATCACTTTGTCTTACGTTTGTGCCTTTATTACTATCAAAAATGTTAAAATGAGATAATGATTTATTTAAAATAAACACTTTTCCATAAATTTTAAATTTTTCTTGAAATTCAGAAAAAATTTGCATGCATATGAAATTAATTTGTTACGTTTAAAATCAGGAACACTATTTATAAAATGTTCAACAACTGACAGATAATACATTGGAAAATGCCCTTTGGAAGCAATTTCACGCATAGCTCAAAATATTTAAACAATGTTTCATTCGATTGTAATCTGCGATTTTGCATCTCTTTGTGTGCATCAAAAAAACTAATTTGATCTGAAACTGTTATGTTAATGCGTTTTTCAAAGCCGATAGTGAAAAATTGTCTTAAGTTTCAAAATCTTCATGGGCTTTGCAGTAACCATCAGATATAAATAATTTATTGAGCTTTAGTAACGCTTGAAAAAAAAAGTTCTACCGTATCAAGAAAAACATGAATTGAATAATTACCTCAATACCAGAAAACGGACACACATAGTCAAAACAATCTCCTGAGTAAAAATAAGCTGTCTTCATTAATTATGGAATTCGACGATTGCACAGCTGGCGAACATTGAATATGAATTTTGGGAAAAGTCAAGGTCAGCCGCAGTTATTGAGTGAAATGTTTCAGACTGCGTATTAGAATGGACTCTTTCACTGAGAAAGTACAGTATCACTTTTCTGAAAAGGTGAAGTTCCCGTTTTTTGATCATCCTCTAATTCTGCCAAAAATAGAATTTTACGAAGTAATCAGGTCTGCGAGATAAGAAAATATTTTATCAATTAAATAAAGCGCAGTAAGAAAAACCATGGCCAAAACACAATTGCAAACAGTTTTTAATTCAGTCTGACGCTTTCAAAATCTTTTCGCGTTTTTGAATCAAAATCTTCAGAAAAGCCATAAAAAAATTCTCATTATTTTACGCGAACATTTATCATTGGGTTCATAGTTTATAATTGTATTCAACAATTTAACAGTATTAGAAGACAGTTTTCAGAAAATTTGCTATTAAAGGAATTTTTTGAAGTGTCTCTATTGTCCGCAGAATTATTCTCAGGAAACAAAATAAAATCATAACAGACGCACCGGTTAGTTAGTTGTTTTTTATGCACTCTATCCAAATGACAGATGGTGTTTTTCTATAAAAGTATCCATATTCAAAGTAGTGTTCATGCTCTTGGTAGTTTGCTGTGAGGTAGTGATCGCCAACCTTTAGAACTTCATGGATCACAAAATGTAAATTTTTTCATTTGGTGGACCACTAAGACGATTGACCATTATTATGGGGGAATTATGTTTGCATGTCTATTGCACTGAAAAGGAACTTCTCTAAAAAAGAGAAAAAACCATTTGCGCAAAGTAATATCATTTACTTGAAGTATTATGCCACCAATTTGTTACGGTTGCCTTTACTTTTAAAGTCGCTAGTGAAACGAAAATTTAAAATCAGATAAGTTTCAATGTTTGAAACAAAGAGCTGACATCTACCTAATGTTTTGGGATGACTGTACAGATAGAATTATACTAGAAATCAGGCATGTGTAGATGTAAAAAGCACATTTAACTACAAACACAAAACAAGTTCATGATAGTGTACTTCAAGCAAGACTAACTATAAGGAATTAGAAATCGAAACATGACATCAGTCAGCTGATTGGTGGATGGAGCGATACCATTCTTAGATAAGCTTCAGCTAGATACGCTTGCAACGTCTCTTAAAAGGAATTTCACTAAAAGTGGTAGCTAATATGTTTTTAAAAAGTATAACCCATATTCTATAATATGTTCTGTTGTAATCCATATTCTATAATATGATCATACTTATGAAGTAATGCAAAGTTTCATTCATGTAGTTCGAAAACTGCAAAAAATTTATGCATTATTACAATTTTTCATGAGTTTGCTTAAATAAATTTCTCTGCATTTGAATTTTCAAGCAAAATAATGCGATAATATCTCAAAACTAAATATGAAATCCCACTTTATACACACACATGATGAAAGGGTTATTTTAAAAATATTAATTGTCTAAAGCAGCAATTCCTAACAGGTGTCAAAGGAGGCCGCAATAATGATCTCCGAGGTCTGCGCTGTTCCAGATGTCAATGCACTGTTCAAGAGGATACCCGAGCTGCAAACAAGTGCACTCAAAGGCCATATTGTGGCAGCACGATATTGCAAGATCCACCTGAAAACTTGTCTGTCGTCTCCGGGGAGGGGGTGGGTTGGCTATTGAGATCCTGCATGAAGTTCGGTGTGACCCTCCTGAACCCCTCGTTTTCATATTTGCTTGACAGCCGTTGGATTCCGATCAATGCCAGTGGGCAATATCATAAAACGATAAACTACACTCCTGAGGGTCTACGATCCTATCGCTACTAAAATCCGACAAGTGCTGGTCATATACATACCGCAACACCTTCCTCCTACCATACAAAAGTGACGTTTATAGTATCCCTCCTTCATAGAGTTGAAATTTAAATGTCCAGCAGTGTATTTTATAATATGTTTCTGAAATACAAAATTAAGAAATTAACAATAACCTCACATGTCACAAATGAAATGCAGGCAACGAAGTATTAAGTGATTCGTCAGCACTTTTTTTATTTAGTTATTGTATTGATTTATACACATATGTCTTAAGAAAAATCTATAAATGAAGTATAGCAAGATTCAAACTATGCAATCTGAGACAGGCATTAATTCTTTTTTAGACTGCCATTATTTCCTTCCACTTTCACTCTTGCTGTCTCTCGACATTTCCCCATCTTAATAAAACTCAACCGAAACAAGAATCTACAATTAAAACAGTCCGATACATATTAAATATATACTCAGGGGAAGATATCTCAGTGAACAAGATGGGTTGCTCTCCGCAAAATTGCTTGTGTCAGTCACAGTAACTTTATGATACGTATGTTATGTTGAAACTGAGCGCCGGCCCAAAGGAAGTTCACACATCGGAAGACTTTCCCTTCTTCGAAATCTTTGTTTGAATACATATCTTCAGGGTATCTCCATATTACATGTTTTGAATGACAGTTTCCTGATGTCATTCAGTAAACATCTGACAACTTTGGCTACAGAAAGTTTTTCTTGTATATCTTCAGACATCGAAGAAAAATGTGTGTCTGGTTTAAAAAAAAAAATCATTTATACTGAATTTTGCTCCAGGCAATTATTTTTCCGCAGTATTTGCTAAGATTTATTCTTTTACATTCAGAGTTTCTTAGGATAAATAACGAAAGAAAAAATGTATCTAAAGATAAAAAAAAACTTTAGGATTAAATTGGTTATTTATTTTGTATTATCTCGTTGTAATGTAGGATATTTTCAACATTCTGAAAAACCTTAAGAAAAAAACCCGTATTCCTTAAAAATGGATAAAAGAATTACACATTGTATTTATAAAAGTGTGTCATATGACATAAAATTTTATAACTCTCAGTGAAAATATTCAATTTCAACTTTCTCAGCGAAAATTAATAGCAATTGTAGTAGAGTTCCGAAATATATGAAATCAGGCGAATAAGCACAGAATAGCTTCTAAAATATGTTTTTCTATTAATGTATTAAATAATATAAGTATTGCTTTAAAAATATTAATACGAAATGTGCTTTTTCCCATAAAATTTACAGATTAAATTTACAAATTTAAAAAGTGTCTGTAACGCTTTTTTAAACGTTGTTTATTATAGTAAATGAACTGTATTTGATGAATAACTTAATGCAAACGGTATTATTTTAGTAAGAATCTTTTTTTAAATTACCTATTAGGAAAAGTGATTACTTTAAATAATTCTTTGCAAATTTATGATTAAATAAAGAAATTCTTATTAAACAAGTATTAAATGAAATTATAGTATTTGTTTCAAACAATTTTGCAGTAATGAAAATTTTTGCTACCTTAAAATTAATTTTGCACATTTCCAGGGTATTTTTTTTTCATATCTTACGTTTAATTCCCCCCCCCCCCATTACCATAGCAAATATATTCATTAAATATAAGAATTTTTATTTACAATTAAACTTAGCCTCTCTTGTAGCTTATTCATGCAAGATATTTAAGCACAAATTTTGTTAATTTTTCAATTACATATTTTATTATGTGAATACCAATTCGACTTTAAAAATTCTATTTCTGCTCTTCTGCTCGTTTTATGTTAAGAGAAGGCTTAGAATTACATTAAAAGAGAAAACTGCATGTTTACTATGTAATAAGCTTGTAATAAAATTGCATCGTTATTTAATCTTTTAAATAATTTTAGAATATATGTTACATCAAATCAATTATTTTTCAAAATTATTATCCTTTGGGAAATAAAATTTTAACTATATTACAAAGAGTTAAAGGAGAGTGCTGAAAAATATATAATTCAAAATTGGTTTGAAAAATTTAATCTAAATACTGAACAACTAATCTTTTTTTGGAAATTTGAAAACATGTTAAAAAGAGACAACAAAGTTATTTTTAAAGAAGCATTTTTACCAATTTATGCAAATTAAAATTTTATTTTTTTTTCACTTCATTACAAAGAAAACTTACAAATTTTCATTTACATTTATGTAGTTTTCATCGAATATTCATGTATACATTGAATTTCTGTTTTAGTTTAAAATCAGTTGAGAATTCATTGATGAGAAAGGAATGAATATGCGTATATATTAATCTTATAGCTTATTATTTAATAACTTACAATGTGAGACCACTGAAAATTTATAACAAGTATTTTTTCAAACATTTAATGCAAATATTCTATTGAATAGCAAAACCTATATTAAATATTAAAACAAGTCTGTAAATAAATACAGTAATAAATTAAATATTCTATCTTTTACAATATATTTTCCAATAGCATTTGTTTCGTTAAGTAGATGAAGTGCTAGAAATATAACCGTTTCCGAATATGTTAAAAGAGCTTTATATTTTTTTCTTTTATTAAAGTACTACGGGAAAGAAATATCTTACAATAAAAATAAGTCTCTTTTTTTTATCGCTGATCAAAAAAATTTCGATAAGTAGAGCCGGGGGACTACTTACGATTGTTTCTTGATTTGTTTCTAAAATTACGGATATCATTTTTTTCAGCCTTTTCAAATATTTTTTACTTCTTAAGAAACAAACACAATCGTTACAAGATCTTATTAACCGACATTTAAGCTCAAGGGTAATTTGTTCGAACGTTTTCTTTTTCTCTAATAATGTAACATAATGACCTTTAATATTTTTAGGAGTATAAAATATTTATTAAATAAAACGCGAAACTGAAATATATGAAGCTCAATGTCTAATGTAAAAATTATTATATGTAAATAATTTACAATGTGTAGTACGAATATTACTTATAACATTTAACGACTTGGTATTATGCATCTCTTTACTTAGTAATTGTGTTTGTCCTTATGTAGAAATCCTGAAATTACTTAAATTTTGTATCTGTTTGTTTATATGATGTATATTTGCAGCCATAAACTGATATCTAGTTTTCAGATTATTTTTTTAAAAAAAAATAATGAGGTAAAATTTTACAGCAATCCATGAACAAATTGTGTATAAAAATACATTTTCAACATCAATAATAACTACATTATAAAATTAAAAATCTCGGTTTACTCTTTTTTTATATTTAAATTTTATAAATCCAACTATAATGTTATGAAGGTAATGCATAAACGTGTTGAAAAAATAAGTTAACTAGTGAAAAAAAACGAGTTTTTCTTAGGATTATACCCTATTTAAATAACGCTTGAAATCAGTACTTTTCAACTGATAATTCCTCAACAAAAAGGGAAAAATAAAAAAAATCTTATGTTTTAGAGGCTGAAAAATATGCCCTACTTAATGCAATTTAAACATTTGATTAGAGTATGTGTGTGTGTGTCTTGTTCTCCTTTGTAAAAAAAAATCAAAACAGTGGCTTAACGTAAGCCCCCGCATCAAGGGACGGGGCAGGATTCCAGGGGGTCACAGCCTGAAGTTATTGTTTTGCAATCCTTTGTAAGACTCTGCTTGGAGCCCAAAGCCTGACTTTGCAGGAGGCCTTAATATTTTCTCCGTTACTCCACTGAAGCAAAATAACAGTATAAGAGACCCCCTTCCTCCGTTCTTTGATACAAATTCGATTTCAAAGGATAATATGTTAATTCAAATACTCACAAGAGATATCAACTTGTGTGTGCATGGGAGGGGTGTTCACAGGGGAGGGTGATTTGCTTGATAAACCGTCTAAGGTGTTGCACAACTGTTGGCCTTATGTCGCGGATGTATGATTAACTGTTGGCGCAAGTCCGTTCCAGTTAATCGATTATTGCCACATGTGCAGGCTTTTGTGCCTTTAGCACTATTTTTTAAAGCGAGAGGTATCAAATTAATGTTTTTTTCACAGCTTTCATTGTTGCACAAATTTAATTGAGTTTCTTCCTCTTAAGTACATTTTCTTAAAGACTTTAGATTGACTCTAACAATGAAATATTTGTGATGGAAAAAAAAGATGAAACGAAAAAAGTATTGAATCTCATCCCCAAGTAATCATGATATTAAAGTAGAACATTTCTTTGCTTCCTCGTGAAAAGTTATTATATTTGATCTCGCCCATGTAAAGAAAACCTGAAATATTAGACAAGAAAAAAAAAGTAAAGTGATTATTGATTACTTCAACAATTATAATGAAGTTAAATTTTTCGCAGTGGTAGTGGCCGTGGTAGCCGAGTGGTATAGGTATCGGATCGTGGCTGGCTTTGTCACGAGTTCGAGCCCAGTACCACTAAAGACCCACCGCGTAGGGCAGTGATGCACGTTAAATCTGTCGAGAGCTGAAACGTCCTCCCGTTGGTGTGGTAGTTAGGAGAGGGAGGGTGCCAGCTCAGGTGTCCACGTCACTTGACCATGGTTCAAAATTACGTGGTCCGTCGCCAAAAGCCCTCGTGTAGCTAAACAGTGCGACGTTAATATTCACTTGTCGCAGCGGTAACTTGATAGTCATGGTCACGAACTCTTGGTCGGTGTTGTGATGTCACTGAAGGTCTGCCATCTATAGGGCTGATTGATGCATATTAAAACTGTCAAGACTGAAAGTCCTCCCGGTGACGTGGGGTAGAAACTAGGAGAGTGGGGTGGCAACTCGGATGTCCTCGCTTGGCCACGTTTCAAAATTACGAGGTCCATCGCCAATAACCCTCACGTTTTCTTAGAGTGCGACTTTAATAAACGTTTATTTATTCTCTCATGTAGTTTAATTTTCGGTGTAAACAAACTAATATTCCCATTGACTTTCGAAACCAGGTGCAGTGTTTTATTGTTCAAGTAATTCAGTCTTTGGAGTTTTATCAGAAGCTCGTTTATCTATCTGTTATGGTGTTATAGTAAATGATAAAATAACTTAACCACTCTTTTAGAAATATTACGCTAAATGATATTGATTTTCTTGAAATATTGAGAGTTACGCAAGTAGTCAGATATACCTTATATTTTATTTTACAATTTAAACACAGCTGCAGTTAACTAGATTATTAGTTAACAAGTCAAAGAATAAAGAAGTGTTTATGTAAAACATTATATTAGACAAGAAAAATTATATATTTGTACAAGAAATTATACTCCGTATACATATATTCCACTTTAGTAAATGGTTTTGTTGAAGTTTAAATAATATTTGCCTCCTTTATGATTCAGTCAAATTGTTTATTTCCCACTTTAACTACCTATCATCATTTAGTTTATAAAATAACATTATTTAATAGAGCAACTGGCTATAGTATAGAATTGTCAATTTATTAGACACGTTAACTGACTTGACAAATTATTTATGAAGTAACTACATATTTGATGCAATAATTGAATTATACTTGGGCATGTTGCAGGGAAATGATGAAATTAGGGCTTTCATCAAATCCCTAAGGGAGATGATCACTTCTCGCAACATGTTAAAATAACGTCTCTTTGAGGTCATTTCCCTGATGTAAGTAAGTGATTTGATCAAATCCCCGAACTGTTTTAGTGAAATGACGAAATGAACAAGTCAGCATTTTTGTAGAGCTCTGTTTTCGCTTGTTACCACTCCCTGTTACCTCCCCCTCTCTCCTCGTCCGTGCCAGGCAGCGCAGGGCTTCAGACGTGACACACCAAAAACAAAATGACCTAATTTCATTTTTTAGTTATATTTAGTTACATTTTTTGCATTATTATCTTTCGATTGATATATCACTTTTGTATGCCTGAAAATTACAAACTGGATAAAACTGCAATTGAAAAATGTAAACAAACAAATTAGAGAATTCGACCACGCCCTCTTTATAGATAAAAAACGTTTTTTGATAGTAAGAAAAGCTATTTTAAAAAGTTAAATAATAACTAAAAAAAAGGTGATACAAATAAAGCAGGATATTTCGGAAGTACTACATTAATGTATAATTAAAAAAATAAATGTTCGAAAAATTGTACTAGGAACATCCTTTTTTTAAAAAAAAAATACCAGCTCGGATAAATAATTTGTAATTTAATGATTATTGTTGTATTAATTACTCTACTTTTAATGCACCGCACTTGCTAAATAAACACTTTCATCATTTCACTGAAACAGGTTAGAGATTTGATCAAATCACTTACTTTCCTTAGGGAAATCACCTTGCAGAGTTCTTATTATAACATCTTGCGTGAAGTGATCATCCCGCTTAGGAATGTGATGAAATCCTTAATTTAATCATTTCCCTGCGAAAAGCACACATACACACATATATATTATCTTTAAAAGCTTTCATACTTTTGTTTTTGAGATAGAAGAGCAAACCTTTTTTCCCTTAAAGAATGTTTAAATAAAAATAAAATGGGAATGTTTCAACACACACGCATACACGCATCATAGTAAGGATGAATAAGAACTCTTCTTGGCTTTTTTTCAGCCGTGCTTTTTGATGTAATAAAAACCTTAAATTTAATATGTCCTTTCTTGGAATATGCTTACTTGGGGTAAAACGAAATTATTACCTTTATTTACAAAAAAACACAGAGTTAATGGGCAAACAACTTGGAATTCAAAAAGATTGAAGCAAATACCTGGAATAAATTCAGCTTGAATAATTATTTCGGCGTGAATACACAAGATAAATGCCCGCAAGTTAAAGAAACCGTAATGACATTAAGGGTAATTTTACGGAAAAGTGGGTTCATGTTATTTTATAAGTTAATGAAAAACAGTCAATTTTAAAGGAATTTCTGTAACACGGTGAGTATATATATATATATATATATATATATATATATTCAAAATTTTAAAAATATTAAAAATATGTAAGTAAAAAATTTTCGACAAATACCTGCTCTTTATAATCTGAGTTATATACTGCTTAGTTTCACGTAATTATTAATTTGTGTTGAATGATTTCTCATGTATTTTTTATTTCATGAAAATGAGAATAATAAAAAACAGCGCTTAATTTATAACTGTTAAGATGTTTTGTAAATAAATAAGTTTATGATATTGGTTAAGAGAGAGTTTTTAACAATATATAAAAAGATATTTATACAATTTGGGAAAGTATATTATCATCAAATAAGTTGTAAAATAATTATTACCGTACTTATTCGAATCTAAGCCGCACTTCTTTTCCATTGTTAATGCTACTGAAAATCGGGTGCGGCTTAGAATCGAAGATGAAAAAATTCCTTGGATGGGAGAATTTGAACATGATACTAATGGGGGGCCAGAGCAATTACAGATTCATGTATGTTTTTAAAAGTTTTTAATAATGATTAAATAAATAAATAATTTATTTCTTATTAGTTTTCATTTAAATTCTTTTTTTAATTTCGCAAATATCGATTATCAATAAGCCATTTCACACTATTTTTTATTTTTTCACAAAAACGTATTTAGAATTTCGGGTGCAACTTAGATTCGAATAAATACAGTATTTTAATATATATTACCGACGTATATTATTATTTTCAAACACTTGCTCTTTTATCATAATGTATGAAAACCAATTTCATTACGATTATGGAACAAATTAAATAATCGCAAAGCAATATTTTCTATGATAAATGTATCGGACATTCCAGGTCCTATTGCCTTGGAACAGTATGTTATGTTACCTATCATAAAATAAGGTGAACTCGAAATGCAATTTTGGGCGTCGGAAAAATTCAACTAATGCTTCTTTGGAAGGAAGCTGTCTTAAAAATTAAACTTCACTAGATATACCAACTAAACAATATACCACAATTTAACTTTATTGGACTATTTATATAACTGGCATATACAAATTGATCAAAGTATGACGTAAATTATGTATAGTACGAAGCATTATCTTTCAATATATATAATATGACAGAACTACAAATATGAAATCGTGTGTGTGTGAATTATTTTGTAGCCGAATGATTTTCAAAAGTATTTGGAAACAAAATAGATTACATTAACATTTAATTACAAAAACTATTTTTTTTTGGAGAAAATCATTCTTCGAAAGTCTAGATTCTCAAAACAATAATTATTGACCATCTCCTTTAACTATACATATATTTTAGCTTCTATATGAATAAAATTCGTTTTTCGTGTGTGTGTTCATATATTATTTTACAGATTAAAAAACTCTATAAATTTCTCTTTTTTACCTAAAGAAGGGAACTTTAACATTGTTTATTAATGCAAAAACATACTAAAAGGATAGCTCCTTGAGAGCAATTTTCGAACAAATCCTCGAAAGCTCCATTTTTAGAAATACATGTTCCAGGTTTTCATAAATATATTAGAGTTGAATTAAATCCCCTAAGCATTCCAGCGAAATTAATTAGAAATCTTAAACGCGCATAACGAAACATCTTCTAGATTTATCCAATGTTCAATTACTATAATCAGACATCAATTAATGATCAACACTTAGCCAGAACTGGGAACCTATAAACTGACTTTAAGATCAAATATCTGGCGTCTCCTAGTCGAGAGAAATTGGACACTTTAAAAATCTCATTCTTTCATTAAAAGCAAAAAATTCCGATCGACTACCCAGCGCACGTTTTCTGTTTCATTCAACAGTAGACCCTGTTAACTCTAAGAGAAGAGCATTGAAAGGGAATAGAACGAATTTCTCAGTTTACAGCTCCTGAGCTTCCCGTTTCTCCGAACTGAGTGCTCCAGATCTTTATTCTTTAATACGCACGCTTTGAGAGACGACTTTGGAACATTCGACAGTTTTCCGCAGATCACACATCTCGGAGGAGGAGTTGCTCCCGTTAGCGGGAGAAAGCGTTTCCAGTCATACGCATTAAATAAGCTCAAGCATGTCGGGGTGAGTTTCTATCGAAATAAAGATGTTATTGAGAAGCATTTAATTGAATAATAATGATATTTCTTTTTCTGTCTGTCTCTCTCTCTCTCTCTCTCTCTCTCTTTCCTTCTTCGCTCTCTCTTTCTCTCTTCTTATTTTGATTTAACTTTTATGTTAAATGTTACTTATTATTTTTTCTCCCCCAAAAAAATATTTGGGCAATATGTGCTAAAAGTTTTAAAAAAAAAGAAAACTGAGATAATAATTTTTTTTTTATTTGCATACTTTTCTGACAGTATTAAAAACAATCTGTGTATACTCATATATACGAATGCACTTTAAACTAACCAGCATTATTCAGTGTTATGATAAATAATAATTTTATTAAGAAAAAAGTTTAATTTTTCGTGTTATTATATTTTTAAAATAAATATACGCACATTATATTTTTAAAAAACTGTTAATTTAATGTTGACTTTGGCATTGGCAGGTGCGTTTTAATTTCTTAAGTAATGCTATATTTTTTATACAAACAGTTGTCTATTTTCTTCTTTTTTTTAACGCACCATTTTATTTAATTGTAGATAACTATTTCTAAAATTAACGAAATTTAATTAAAAGTCATAAGTATCATAACATTACTTTTCAGTTTATTTTCTTTATTAATCTTTTTTGAAATGATAAAAAAGAAATAATTTTTAATTTTAAAAGTATTAATATTAACTGAAATTAACAATTTTTGAAACTTTTATTGTTGTATCAAGTTAAAACACACACACACACACAAAATGATTAATAATAATTTTATAATAAGAATTCAAGTATCTCAGCAACTCTTCAATTGAACGTGTATTATGATTATAAACTATATGTTATCTAAGATTATATTATTATCTTAAACTTTTAATAATAAAGCAACTGCAATAAAAAATTCAAACAGAACTGAAAGTTATGCTGTATATATATCATAATGACATTTTTATTCAAAAGACATTGTAAACCTAAGTTTTTCCACAGATATTATTCCTATGCTTTCTTAAATAGCTCTATGAATTGTTTTATTGTTCCCCATTTGAAACCAAGCCAAATTCCGCCTTTCTGAACTAATTTGAAAGTTTTTAAATTTAATATTTTCATCATAAATGATGCTGAATCATCTGCTTCAACCTAAACATATGGGTGGTAAAGGATAGAACACAAGTTTCCTTTTTAGTTTCTTCATTTAGCTGCATAGTTTATACAATGTTTTTCTTTAATGAGTAAAGCAGACAGAAAAATATAAAAATTTAAAAAAAAGTTTCTATTTTCATACACAGTGGGTATAGTAGCATTACAACCAATAATTATATCTTTATTAATTATTTTTCACAAGTAGTTAATGAATCTATTAATCATTAATATTTATTAAAAGAATTATCTGCCTGAAATTCTTCTAAAACTTAGTTACTTTAGTCCATGTATTTCAAACAAGCAAAAAATTCCCAGAATTTAAAATTATGAACATAAGCCCATTTCAGTTATTACTGTTACGAAAATTGTACTTTCATATCCACACATTATAATTTTTTTAAATCAACTTTTCTCTATCTCAATGCATTTCACAGAAAAGATATCACCATAAAACTTTGAAAAAAAATGATTCTGCATAGATAGTTTAACTATCAATTTTTAATTTATTTTAGACTATAAACCTCAATTGAAATCTGTTTCTTTTGAATATTTTTTGCTAATTTTTGTTTCGTTTAGTAAGATAAATCATAATAAGTTCATAAATAAATTTCAAGAATTCCATTTGTTTAATGTATGCAGTATAATAGACATTTATCAATCTAAATTATTCTAGGAATTTGTTCAACAAAATATCCCTTTTTAGTGAAATCCCTGGTAATCATTTAAAAGAAATTTTGATCTCTGTATTATTATATTTTAAGCAACTAATCACAAAAAAGGAATAATGTTATTTCTACAGATCTTAGTATCAAATACATGATTTTTATGTACCATCTAAAAATGTAAAATGTAATAAATTATTCCTTTGGTCATGTTTAAATGTTAAAATTATTTTTAAGAGCTTATGCAGTTGGTAATTAGGAAGAATAATAAGTAAAATCTAATATATGGTTGGATCAAATTTTAAGAAAAGCATATTAAAAATTTAAAATGTGACTCGTATTTTTACCATAGTATAATTTCAATCCAGAAGTAAAATGTATTAAAAAAAGAGTCTTTGTTTTTCTGTAACAATAAGGGAAAATTCTTACAATTCCTTAACAAAAATACTATCTTAAAATTAATGCTGTGTTAGATCTTTTTCATTTTTTGTTTATTCTTGTCATTTAAATTTTTTTAAATACTTCAAATAATTTTCTAATTACTTTTGTCAATGTCCTTATATAAATTTTGATTTGAGAAATATTTCGTTGTCACTGACATTTTAAAGCTATAGAAAGCTATTTTGGACATTTCATTCACCCTTCTACGAGGAAATACCAGAGTTGCAACTCTACGATATTCTTATTATTATGTGGAATACCAATACAAGAGAGATCCAAATGTTTCTCCTTGGTTTGTATTTAAGTTTTGAAATCTTATCTCGCAGAAAATAATTTTGGGGATTGAAATTTATATTTAAGAGTTTTCAAAGAGTAATCAAAACAATACTTGTAACTTTGTCAAGTAAAAAGAAAGTTAACAAAAGTAAATTTCAAATAAGTGGCTTTTACCGTGTAAAAATTATTTTGGATATCAACTCATATTTATATACAATCCACAGGTTTAAAAATTACATAAAAGTCAACTTTTAATTTGAGAACTGATTTGAAAAATAAAAGCTAGGTGTATATTTTCAAATAAAAAAATAGACTCGAACTCTTTTATATATCGATTTCAATGTATTTTAAAAACATTACGAATTTTCGGAGAATTACAGCAAACTATTTCCCCATTATAATACAAATTAATCGTTTAATTTCATAAATTATGTTATTGAAATTAGTTGTGAAGAAATTGCATTTGGCAAAAGCATTGATTAAAAATTGGTATATGTATAGGGGAAAAAATGAAAAATCATTACTTTAAACAAAAATGTTCATTATTTTCATAAAATCTTAAATTTTTCTGAGTATTATAAATTTGACTTTAATGTGAACTTTATGATTTATGACTAATTATAAATTAAAATATTTTGCAATATTATGTATGTAGTGATTACTCAAGCGAGTAATTACCAAACATTTTTTGAGCAACAAAAAATATCAGCTCGTGTTTTCTATTATTATTTTAGTAATTAAAAATTACCAATCAAAATACATTTAGATCTTTCCAAGAATGAATTGCGAGGTATTGTTAATTATTAATTATCAGCATTTTGTCCTTATCGTATCGTATTACGTTACTAGCGCATTTAAGTTTTTCAGAACTGGTGCATTTGTGGTATCCATTTTTTATACATATATAAATCAACTAAAAACTCATAGTAATTATTATTTATTTTATGTTAAATTTATATGAGATCTAAAATGTGTTTAAGCCACAAAATTATAAACTTCAATAATTCATAGAAGACTTAAACTAATTCCCCAGCATTTTATTATGACTGCGACAGCCTAGTGGTCATGGTCCAGATTCGTAAGCTCATGTGTCGTCCTCGTCACTTGAGCATGATTCAAAATTATAAGGTCCGTCGCCAAAAGCCCTCGTGTAACTGAACAGTGCGACGTTAATATTCACTCACTCACCCAGATTCGTAGCCAATGTGCCATGAGTTCGAGCTCTCGTGCCACTGAAGACCCACCATGTAGAAGGGCTGACTTACGTCAAATCTGTTGTGGCTCAAAGTCCTCTCGTTGGTGTGGTGAGGAAATTAAGAGACTGCGATGCCAGCTCATATGTCATCCTCGTCTCTTGACCGTTATTCAAAATAACGAGCTCCCTCATGTTGCCTTATAACGCCACGCCAATAAACATACACTCATCCAGCATTTTATTATGAAATAATCTGGTTTACAGCGTTTCTTTTTAAATTCAAACGTTTAAAACAAATTTTAGACAATTTTATTTTTATTTCTTTATACCGTAAGTTATTAGGTAATTGTTAATAAATCCACATATGCTTGTTTATCTTTCCAACATTGAAAATCGATGTACTATTTCAGATGCAAATCATCCATTTGGTACATGCCAAAACTTAAGTAAAAATGTCATACGGAAAAAAATCGTATTTTTTACCTTGATCACACCTGAAGTATCATTTTTTTACTTTTCTCTCCTTGCAACTACCATAATAAACAACAAAAT
Organism: Trichonephila inaurata madagascariensis; assembly: GCA_019973955.1. Taxonomy (NCBI): domain Eukaryota; kingdom Metazoa; phylum Arthropoda; class Arachnida; order Araneae; family Nephilidae; genus Trichonephila; species Trichonephila inaurata. The sequence goes on from BMAV01001558.1 coordinate 480,901, forward strand.
AGAAAAAGTAAAATTTTCAGATATATATTTTTAAAACTCTAGAAAGACTGATACTTATTATGCACCTATATTGCCCCAAAACAGTCAAAATGACTGTATTGTGAAAGAATAACTAATGTGTAAAGAAATTTGTTTAAAATTAATTTTTAACGTTTTTATATTTTTTATAGTCATATAACAAGTTATTAGTAAATATTAACGATAAAAAAAAATTTAATTCACTAGGGAAAAAATATATTCTAAAATTCTAAGAAATTGTCATTATATACATAATTGTTTTTCTAATTGAAATTAAAAAAGCAGTCAAAATGACTTCCTTGGGTAATCTACTGTTAAATATTTATTCCAGAAAAATAACAGTAATTAAATGTTTATCTCTAAAATAAAAAAATATTAGTCTTTTTATTAGCCGGTAATCAATAAAAATTAGAATTCACGTACGTTTCTAAAATATTTATATCTCCAAAAAATATTGATACTCTCATGTGTTTGAACATATCCATATCTGCAGATTAAATCCGTATTAAAATATTTGACGCAAACAAAATTTTAAATATGAGGCAGAAGTTATATTTTAAAAAATTCAGTATATATAAAACCAGGAGACATGAAATATGTTTTTAAAGTAAAAATGCCTATTTCGATAATATTCTTTTTTTTAAAAAATTTTACAATAAATTTTAATGTTCATTGTCATAACAGATTCTATTAATCCACGCTGGCTGTTATTTGTACCTTATTAACAGAAAGTGTAATACTGTATGCTTTACTCAAAGTATTTTTCAAAAAAAAAAAAAGAAGAAAAAAAGAAACAATTCTGAAAGAAATGGTATACGTATCTATCATATTTTGGACTACAGGCCTTAAAATGAAGCACACTTCTAGTCAACACAATGTGTTTCTCAAAATATTTGCTCTAAAACTACAGTATTTCAGAAACATATAATTACAAAACATCTTTCTTAAATCTTTGTAATGCAGTTTTGTTATTTTGTAGATAGAAGTGTCTACAAACTCAAGCTAAATTTTGGGGAGCCTTTATTTTCCAAACCCCTCCTTTAAATTTTAAATTTCATAACAACTGAAACGAATCAAGGTAGATGGAAGTCATGCTTTGATTTCCTGTTATGCGAGTGAAGGATTTTCATGGAAATAATTCTTCATCATTACACCATATTAGTTACGGACAGAACGGAATAAGCTTTGAAAGCTCAGACTAATCAAATGCGAAATTCACATTTCGTAAATTAAAAGCATTTCATTCTTGAAATTTTCCAGACTACACGTGCTCATTTAAGAACAAATAATGAGATTCGGTGATTGCAGTAGACTTTCACAATGCTAAAATAATGTTCTGCGTTACAGTATATTTTGCAGTAAAGCTGTTATTCTATTAAGTTTTCTTAACCTTTAAAAACAAATTGCAGTTTCGAATACCATATATTATTAGGATATTAAGAATTAAATACTGTTTTAAAATTTATTGTGCCTGATAAAGAAAAAAAAATAAATTAGTCAATAAATTCGGTCATGAAACGGGCACAATTTTTTGTAGAATATACTCATTATAATAAAAAAAAACCATTTTAATTATTAGCATAATACGATAAGCAAAAATTAAATGTATTTCATCGCATTTTTTTTTATAAAATGCTTTCAATTTTTCTAAGCCTGAAAGTAAAATTTTGAAAAATTCATGAGGACAAATATTTTAGTCCGACGTTCAAACTGTATTTCCTTATCTTACATCAAATAATGCGTTAAAATCCAACCAAAAAGTACATATTTGCTACATATTTACATTTATCTAAATTTTTGGAAGATAAATGTTTCATGAATTATTTACTTAAGAATTACAACTGTATAAAGCTAACACAGCTATAAAAGTAATTCAGGAAACTTTCATTAAATTTCGTATCACACATAAAGTTCACATAGCTCTGCAAAAAAAAGTTTAGTTTTCTTCAAGTAAGACGACATTTTATAAATTTTTCAGTTCATTACAATTATTTACGTGAAGATTGTATACAATTTATGATCACAAAAGGGTTTTTCCATTCTAAAAATATGTGATTTTATCCCATATTCATATCTTAACAATTATGTTTTAATGTGCATTCTGAAATCGTGGCATAACTCTTTAATATCTTACCTATCAAATCTTAATCTTTTAATTTCTTGGGGAATAGAACCCATCACAAAAGGACCTGAACTTTTCATTTTTTCATGTGCTGCTTTACCATCTCATTTCTATAAATAGTACAAGCAAAGTGCAAGTTGATTACGTTCAAACTAAATTAATCTGAACAGTTCTTAACTAAGTTTGTACTTATATTTTTGGCCAGAATACCCACTTATTTGATTTATGTCGCTATTTTATTACATGCAATGCCATTTTTCTGCATGAAATATACGCAAGACGGCCGGTTTTTATTTAAAACTAAGTATTGCATAGTGTATAATATAACTAATATTTTATTTAAACAATTCCGAAAACTAATGACCTTTTTTCTTTTTTATTTCTTTATATTTTAAGCTCTAATCGGATATCGTATAAGAAATTAATTTTCCTCAATTATGTGTGTGTGTGGATCTTCATAGATGTCCTGAAAATTATAAAACTAATTATTATTATTGTTATTGTAGTAGATTTCAAAGATGGTGTGGTAACGTAGCTATTATATTATTTATGGTCAAAAGGAGTCTTCTATCTTTGGAATTTGGAATTTAATTCTATAATATTGTTATAACAAAGAAGTGATAATATTTATTCTCAAATCGAGACATAGATTTACATCATCCTTTACATCATCTTTCTTGATCCATAAATTTCCTGGAAACTAGAAACCTTGTTCGACGTGGGTTGTTGGTGATCTTCGTATGGTTTGAGGTGATTTGAACTGCCCACTTTCGAATCCGGAGACTGTGATTTGTCCCTGTTAGACGACAGGGACGAAATTGAATCCTTATTCGTGCCAGTCTTTAAGCGTTTTTATTGGTATTCTGTGTTGGTCGCGACTTGGGGGAAAATAGGTCATTGCGCTAGCAAAAACACCCTCACTTTCTATTATTCCACGAGTCATCATCCCGTTTCGATAAATAGGTCAAGTAAAATATGCACAAATTTCTTCAGACGTTTTGCTTCTATTTCGTAACGAAATCTTCTAGATAAGAAAAAAAATGTACATTAATCATTACAATGTTCCCCCTCAATTTATAAGTTCCTTTAAAATTGACTGCTGAATTTTTATTTTTCAGTTTAATATGAATAATAGACTAATACAGTCACCATTTCGGTATTTCATTTCCTAATTCACTTTTATTATTCAAAGCTGCAATCAACAATACATCAGATATTGTAAATTGATTTTGAGGAATAATTAACAATCATTCTTCATAATTACAAAATATATATATTATATTCTACACACAAGATTTGTTTTATGATGCAGCATACTATTTCTGGAGAAACAGAACTAATTAAATCCCGAACGTATATTTCAAACCTTTTAAGTTTATATCGATGTGATTCATTTAAATTCTCGGAAAGGCTTTATACTTGAACTCAGAATCTTCCAGTGTTACACAGAAATATTATAAGCACTAAACTTTAGTAGATCTAAGAGAATAAACTCTATCAGAATCCATTTAGACCAGCGATACTCAACCTGCTTTTTAAGTGACCCTGTCAGTGTCCATTGTTCTGAAAAATTCACTTATTTAAGTACAATATGTTAAAAATTTGGTGCCAAGAAATCAAATATATCAATTTTGCTTTTTGCTGTCGGTGTCGTACGGGTACAAATTGATACTCTTTTTCCAATACCAATAAATAGGAATCATTCAATGACACTTTTCTTTGAAGATCTCTTTCAAGAGGTAATAAATAGGATTTTTCTTGAGTATTTGCAACAGCAACAAAGTGTTTTGTCAGTGGTAATGTCACAGTGGTAACAAAGATATCTTATGAAGTTTGTTACATTATTGGTAATCATTTGAAACCGTTTACTGATGCAGAAATTGTGAAGAAGTGTTTATTAAATACTTCTAGTTCATTGTTAGTGACAAAAATAAAGAATTATAAAAAATAGCAATTAAACAAAGAAAACCAGGAGCTAAAATATTTTGATCAATTTTCCACATTTTAACACCCACTCCCTCTTAATCCTCATGATGCGGCCCGCGTGAAATAGCTGACATATGTATGCGGCCCAGTAGAAAAAAATGTTTAGTACCCCTTATTTAGACGTTTTATATTTTCTGTTAATCAAAAATGTTCATTCTGCTTAACAAACATGTGAAATAGAAAGTATCCCACATAAATAAAATCATTCA
>BMAV01001558.1:497455-544547 GCA_019973955.1 Trichonephila inaurata madagascariensis
AATTATAATCAATTGTAATTAATTATAATGAACCGATTATAATGAATTATAATCTATAGTAGATGTATTAATGCAAAATTTACAGTACTATATCACTCTTCACTTACTCAATCAATTAAAATGTTTCTTCAAACAATACGCAAATACATCAAAGTGTGAAAGAACTTTTGCTCACTTGCTTAAATGCCTTTCAACAGAAGACTTTAAACGCAAACAAGTATATTCTTTAACTGAATTCGAAATACCTACAGCAGAGTGCATCAAATATTTTTTTATAAAAATATTCAGTTGATAAACCATAGAAATAGAAAGGAAAACAATAGTATGAAGCAAAATCCTAATGGTTCCGGTGAAGAAATATATCTGGGGATTTGTAGAGAAAGATGGAAAAGATTCTTCAACCTCAAAATGATGTTTCAATTTATTTGTGAAAATTTTGAATAGAAGCGTTAGAAGGAAAACTTACAATAAATTTATTTTATTTCTTGTTTTTTATTAGAACTTTATTTATCTTGATTCATTATGAGAAGGTCTTTAGACGAAATATTCGATGGTGTTTTGATAAATCATGAACTAATACAGCACAACTTATTCTTCTGCTTTTAATTTGATTTTTATTAACGTTTCATTTTAAGACAACACGAGAGCTATTGGTGACGAACCTCGTAATTTTGAACCATAGTCCAGTGACAACACCCTAAGTGGTACCATATATTTCCACACCACACCAATATGAAGACTTTGACTCGGGTTAGATTTTGCGTTTCCTTTACAGGGTCTCAAGGGTGTTAATTTTGTCTCGAGGGCTGAAAATATAAACAATATTCAAATGGATATAATTCTTTGAAAATACAATTAAATGATTCGATTCTTTTGCATATTATTTATAAAAGAATGAGATTTCAAAAAAGTGCAAATTGTTTAAAGTATAATCATCATTTTATAAAAATTATAAGCATATGAAAATGAGAAACATATCTATATTATAAATATTAAGTAAAGTTTACGTTGCGCATACTATTTCCTAAAATAGTAGTCTTTGATGTATAAAACTTTATAAAATTATAAAATGCATCATACTTTTTAAACCCAACCTAATTTTAGTATTATACATCTTTTGTATTTCACAAAATATTTAAAAATATTAAAATTTTAAAAAAAAATTTAAAAATCTAATTTTTTTTAAATATTATTTATTACTCTATTTACATAAAAATAGCTACAGTGTAATAAAGATATATTTAACTTTATAAATCAACTTATTGCTAGTAATTAGAGCTACTTATTTAGAAAATATCACTCGCTACGTAAAACTTAATTAATATTTCTTGCAGAAATGTTTCTTATTTTCATATGCTTATAACTTTTAAAATTATGATTATATTTTAAACATTTTACTCTTTTTTGAAGCCTGTTTCCTTTATAAATAATGCGTAAAAGTCGAATTATTTAATTTTAACCTCAAAGAATTGCAACTAATTGAAAGTTGTTTATATTTTCAGCTCTTCCCTTATGCACGGTGGGTCTTCGAATATTGAATAATGCACTAATGGTGATACGAATAGTGAATAGGGGTACTATACTTGTATATATATATATATATATATACAAAACTAATATAACGTAAGATTAACATACTCTGTATATAAAATTGTTATAATATAAAGGTTTTTATTATTATTGCTGAAAATATATCCTTTAACTCTTTTTTTAAAATTCTCATTAAGCATAAATAACACTTTTAAAATGTTTTTAAATCTCCATCTTGAATTGGTGGCCATAAATAGTTGGCTGATGTAATATTCCGAATGAGAAATAATTTTTTGTGGCGTTTAGATTATATTTTTAAACAATTACATATGCTTGTTTACATAAGACGTATATGCCTTTTTGTGTGACTATTATTGAAACTCAAACAATCTTTTAAATTGACGATAGCTAAATAATCTATCAAAATATTCTAATTTCAATTTAATCGTTTTAGTTGCATTAAGAAAAGCTCCTATTTTCATTGGACGAAGAATTGGGGATCAAGAATTGGTTGGGCATTAATCCATCTACTTGGTTTGTCGTCTTTAGAAATATTAGTCACGTATTATTCTCAAGCAATTGAATGCAAAAATTTAGAAAGAGAAGAGACTCTTTTTCTTCCAAAGCGCAGTTACTAAGTGATCAGAATTGACCTTGTTTTATTTTTTCTTATTGTTCTGTAGATAAAGAATAAGTTTACTGGCTCAAAGTACTATTATTTACGAAATTTTAGATTGGTGATTTTGAAATTCATCAATTACTTTTTCTCTGTTTACAAACTACTTTTAAACAACAACGAATCAAAGAGGATTTTGTCTATTAATGCGAATATGTATTCCAACTTTTTTTCGAGTGTGGTGTTAATATACAATTACTCTCAAAAATAAACATTCAATTTGATTTCTGTTTATTCTATAGCAGGGATGGTTGGCACGCGTGTCATTAACGGCACGCGGCACAATATTTTGGGCACGCCACCGATCAAAACGATCAACCCCGATTGATTCTTCATTCAAAGAATTTTCAGTGAGATTTTCTCAGCTCAAAGAATTATCAGAAAAATTGAAGAATATGAAATGCAATTTATTGATTTCTAGTCTAGTTCAATATGGATTCAAAAAATTATTGAAACGAGGAAAAAGTTAGAATTGATAGAAACAGAAAGATTAACAAGCACTATAAGTAAAAATGCCATTAATGAAATTTTAGAAACAATTAATTCTATTCCAGATACGTCTAACTGTTTGAAGAAGCAGGCTCATACTATATTAACCATATTTTCATCGACCTATGCCTACGAGTCATTATTTACAGAGATGAATAACATTAAAGACTCACTTAGAAACCATTTATCAGATGACTTCGATTTAGCATGCATTCTGCTAAAAGTAACACACATCGTACCCAATCCTAATATAATTTATTTGTCATCTAATCTGCAACAGCACAAATCACATTAATGGTACTTTATATAATTTGAATTATACGTTTAACTAAAACATTTACTACTATTAAATACAAAATGTATTTTTCTGTAGTAAATAAGCGTTTTGTGTTGTTAGTAGTTTTATTATTTTCCCAATAATCATGAGTCAAAATTATTTGACGGCACGTCTATACCTCATTAAGCATTTCTTTAGGAAAAATGGCACGTTGATCTATAAAGGTTCGCCACCCCTGTCCTATAGTAATATACTCTAAAAAAACCATTAAATTCAGTGACGCAACAGCCCATAACGGGCCAAGTCCTCCTCTTCCCATCTCAGTTTTCATGTGATCTTGGGCACTGAAATTCATGAGCAGATGTTCCGGCCAGAGGGTAACTCTGACACGAAACTCCCAGTGTTTAGTTCCCTAGCAAGCACGGTACTCATTTATCTACCCTCTGAAGGGTTGAAAGGCTAAGTCGACTCTGCCCAGCCCCGGATTTGAACTCCGAACCTATTTCTCTCTATCATTCCGTAATTTGAGAGATTTTACCTAACGATCATTTCTAGCCACGGTTATGGTCGAACTTGTGGCCGATGTGTCGCGGGTGCGAATCCTGGTGCCACCTAAGACCCAAAATGTAGAGGGTACCGAGGCACGTTAAATCTAACGTGCGTGAGTAAAGTCCTCTCGTTGGCGTGATATAGTAGCTTGGAGAGGTGATGCCAGCTCTGGTGTCGTCCTCATTACTTGACCGAGGTTCAAAATTACGAGGTCCTTCGCTTTATAGTGCAACGCTAAGGTAACTCTCACTCACTCATCCTCTAATGATTATTTGGTAATTAAATGAAACATTACATTAAATTACTTTCAATGAGTCGGGGCAAATTGACAGCAAAATAAATAGTGCAAATAGTTTATTTGCAAAACTAACTGTCAATTTTCACAGAACATTCCAAGTAAACAAATGTCTCTGATATGAAGAATATATCTTCATCGTTAATTAGAAAAAAGCATTATTAGTTTAAAAATTATTCAAATACGATTTTTTTTTCTAAAAAGGGAAACTATATATATATATACTAAAAAATGTGATATTGTTGATGATAATAATAATTCTATTATTGTACCTTGTATTCAAGCGTAGTTTTTTAAGATTTTCCCACAAATTATAAATATGTTGCGCATATAAATAATTCCGAATCTGCCTGAATCCAGATGAGTCTGCAAAGAATTTAGTGCGCTGGTCCCATATAAATCGATTTGTATTTAATTTTAGAATATTCTGGGTAGATGGCGTTGTCCTTGAAGATGATTATGATCACCGTTATTTTTGAATTAAAAGAGAGCGTCAAATTCTATCCGTGCAACGGAAAGAAGGGACGTTTTCAAAATAAGCACACATTTATTGAGTCGAAATGCGTATATCTAGCAGAAATAAAACTTTTCATTGATCGGTGACGCAATATGTAAGTTTATATTTTCGAATAAATTCGATGTGTTTATTCGTAAATCATAGAGCACGCTTGTTATATTAATTTTTTTGGGTTTGCTTGTACTAAAGATATGAAATGTAATTTCTGCTTGCTTTGTGTTATTTTTTACGTTGAAAAAAGTAATTTCCGTCAGCTTTCTTTCTTTTTTTTTCTTTTTTTTGGTTCGATAAGTAATTAAACAAATGTATTTTTATTTTAAGATGTGCTTTTTATTAATACAATTTTGACATTTTATTTCGTTTTAAACTCATCTTAAATACATTTATTTGTCAATAGCTGTAAAAACATCAAGAAAAATATATATACTGCATCCTGAAATAATAAACTTATTTTTATTGATATATTTTTTAATATGAATCAAAGTAAAATTTTATTTTGTATCATCTTTGTACCTTCGATGAAATATATTCATGGTTTAAAGCAAATTGTCTTGTAATTTATGTATTATGAGTAAAAAATGTATTGAATGATGAATTTGTGTACTTATTTAAGTGTTTTGCATGCATGAAGAATTTATTTCTGAAACCAATATGGTGAATATTTTGATAAAGAATCAATTTATTCATTTTCAGAAAAAAAGAAATGATACTGTGGATCCATGCACTAGTTGCAATAGTAAATCAACTTACAATTTTAATTCAAACACATTTAAATTATTATAATTTATTTATTATAAAAATTTACTTATTATTCAAATATTATAATGATTTAACTTAACTTTGTTTGAATTTATACCATAAATTGCTGTGTAATAATGTAAAACTCTCTGAACATTAAATTTATGTGAATATAACTGATAATACAGTTTTATTTTCATATTTCAAAAAATTGAATGAAGCTAAATCTTTGAAAATGTTAATTTTATAAAGACTGGTTTTTTAGTTTACCTAACACTTTTCTCAAAGAGAATAAATTTTTAATGGATTTATGATATATTAATCATGATGAATATTTTTCAGAAACAGAATAACATTTTGTATTTGAAACAGCTATGTATATATTCATAAAATCGATCTTTCTTGGTATATGTAACATGTGTTTGGCAATTTACAAATTGATAGTATTATTGTTCCCAACTGCAGCTGGCTATCAACGATTATTTAGAGGTTCTCCGGCCTAAATCGTTTATAACATTTTATGATCGCGCTCAAAGACAGAAAATATTATTTAATGAATTGCCTCAAGTTTTTTATAATGGCGTCTTTTTTATTCAAGAAATTCAAAAAGTCACAAAAAGTAACGCCTTTTCGTATTTGAGTGTATATTGTACTTTTATATATGAGGCCCATTGTAAAATATAAAGGATTTAACGGGATTAATTTTTTTACATTGGGTTATTTGTAAAGGCTTCTAAAAAATGAACTGAAAACCTTTATATTCAGAATTTAATGCATTTTGAAAGAATTTAGAAAGAAATAAGTTTTCCTGTACTTTTATACACATTATAATCTGAGATTTCTAGAATATAATATAAACGCAGGGAGAGAAATTTTTACATTTTCATAATTTCTTTGTATGATTATTTACAAACATTTAAATTAATTATTCATATTATATTTGTATTTTTTTCATTTACATAACAACTTTCAAAAGATAATTGGCTCAAATGTAATGGGAAAAGATGTGTACGAAAACTGATATAAAACTTATAAAACAAAAAATTATGATATTTGCATCGAGGGAAACATACTATAGAATGTTTAAAAATACTAAGTGTTTTTTTGTTTCGTATCTGATATTGTACTTATTCAGATTAATCTCATAAGCAAATATAATTAATATTTGTTCTCTTATTTATATTGCATGTACGTCAATATGTGTTTTAATATTAGTTTGTAAACAGTTATTTGTTTCTACATTATGTATGCTACGTGTCAGTTATGTTATATTGTGATAAGTGTGTAGATTATAAAGGTAATTCACTGCAGAAGGAATAAAATTATTATCTTAACCATATCTTACAATAGAAACTGATTTGACATAAATTCTTAATTCTTCATGGTCACCTATTTTCAAACATTCCAGCATATAATCTTATATCTATCAATTTCATTTAGACAACCCTCCTTGTAGTTTGGCTAGTAAAGAAATGACCTGGTGAGCAAAGTTTCTAGTTTTTGTGATTCGATTACGCCTAAGACTTTTGTATGTAATTTACAAAAACTGCAGCATGTAATACATAACTAAATCACAAAGACTCTAAAGAGCAAAAGTATCAGATGATCGTTCTGTAACCAATATTAGGTGGCCCAATACCAATTTTTCGTTGAACAGAGAGATCAAATACTAGATTAATTTCTCAAACATACACCAGCTTTACTTTAAAAAATTCAGTTGAATGATTTATAACCATTTTCACTGGATTTGTTTTCCTGCTCACTCGCATATACAGCAATGTCATCTCATCAAACATACAGTAGCTCTATTTAACAACATATTCTTATCTTTTTCCTGTCTTTTTTCTTAAATATCATCTTCTAGAGCTATAATGCATAATTTTTAAAAAAAATTCTTTGAAAAGCATTCGAATAAGATATAAAACAAATAATTGAGTCATCGAGGGATATACTCATAGTCAAAAATTATAAGACATCAAAACTGTTTAATGAGACCGCTGATGATTCACATTGTTACCTCATTTACTGCCAGGTAAACTTAGAGCGCCTTTCCCTGGGTGTTAAGGTTTTATTTTAAAGAAAACAAAGTTTTACAAAATATAATAATATTAAGTTATTGATATAACATTGTAATTAGAGACTGGTATACCGGGATATCGAATACTGGTATGAGCCATTTGTACAATTTTGTAATACCGGTATTCACAAGTTTAAATACCGTTTTTTCGGTATTTATTAGAAATTTTTTCAAATTGTTTCCACTATATGTTTAGGGATCGCCAACATAGCAAAATAGTATACGTTTTTATGTTTCCCTAACGGGCGAAATTAATTAAACTGTGAATATAAAGTTGCATCGTACAATTAAGAGAAATGATAAAATACGGCAATCATCTACGGACACAGGCCAGAACTATCCTACAACACCTCAAATTTGATCAAGTTTGTAGTAAATTTCCTTAAAACTTTTTACCCACAAACCTATCTACATTCAAAAGAATTCGGTACAGTTATCGAAGTTGATGATGACACTATAATGTCGATAGTGAAAAGGAATTGTCTCTTGAACAAAAATTAGAATTAGCGATAGCTAAAAAATTTCAAGAAACCCCAAAATACAGTACAGAAATCAGCTTTACCCAAAGCCATCCAACGAGAAATCGATTTATTTGAAGATGACGGATTTAGGGGTAAATACTTGGAAAAAGTATATCGCGCATTTCTAACAGTACCACCAACTAGTGTAGTTGCCGAAAGAGCGTTTTCGACAGCTGGTAATTTTTGCACAAAACTGTGTTCCAGGCTTAATGACAGTACAATTGATGCATTATGTTTTTTTTCACCACATTTCAAAAATTTGTAATAATACCACTGACTAAATAGTGATATTTACACTTTTTTGTGATTTAAATAAACAAGATGTTCCTTTACTTTTTTGAGATTCTTTATATACTGTTATAATTTATAAGTTACAAATTATTTTTTGGGATATTTACACTCTGTAATAAAACTTTAAAATATGTAAAACAGAGAAACACCTGTGTTTTCCTTCTTTTTCTAAAATTTCTACTACCGATATTAATACTGGTATCCCGGTATTAAGACCTACAAAAACCGAATACCGGTATTGAACTTTTGGTCCGAAATTGCAATCCCTAATTGTAATAGCATTAAAAGTAATTTTTATTTTTAAAAAAAACACTACAAAATAACTCGTAGCCTGGCGTCATTGAATAAGATTCCTGTACTGAGTGCCACAAAAAAGTTATCTCGTAGTGGTTTTTTTCAATCGCGATTTTCTTTTCGTTTTGCATGATTTTTCAAGCTCGTCACCCAATTTCATCTGGCGACAATCAGATGTGTAATGTTACGTCAGATTTCTATACAGACGTGTTATGATCCTCGTTGGGACAAACCTTTAAGGCAATTATAGTTGTAAAGAGTTGTAAAATAATAAAAATGAACTCTCTCTGATAAGTAATAATTAGCAGATCACAGGAAAACCATCTGTTAATGCAAGAAAATCGCTCTTCCCTACTTCGAAATCTTCCTGCAAAATGCATACACGTTCTATATAACCAAGGAAATCGATGGAATAAAAAGATAAGGGTGCGCCAACTTAGTAAATGTTATTATGCGTTTATTTGATGGTGACGACAGAGAGCAATGTACGAGAAAGCAGCAACTATGATACAAATACAACTGTCTTTCATTACTTAGAACATCTTCCTTCCACAGAAAAAAAAGTACCAACAAAACCATGTCAAATGTGTACAAAGCAACAAAAAAAACGTAAGGAATTTAGGTACTTTTGCCCAGTGTGTTTCAACAAACCAGCACTTTGCGTTGATCTCCTTGCTTTAAAACTCATCATGTACAGCAGCAACAATAAAAATATTTTTCAAATTTTGGAATGTATTTATATATAAATAATTATTATATTATAATCTAATCGTCTAAGTTATAATTTTAATAATAAAAATTGATTATTAATATGTTCTTTGTGCACTATTTGAATTTTTCATTCATCTTTTTTGATAATTCCTTACTCAAATGGAGATATGTAAGCTAGCAGATTTAGTACAAACGCAAACGAGAAGAGTTATTTCGTAGTTAATGGGTTAATTGGTCAGTTGGTTTTATTGACACAAGGACCGTATTCGACCAAGTTGCTCGTCACTTTCTTAATTTACGAAAAGGCTTGTATTTTTGATCTAGACTAAACATTTTAAATCGAAGGAAGAAGAGGAGAAATGAAATAACAGGGGAAAAGGGTCGAAAACAGAGAAAGGTACTTTCGGAAGTCAAGAGAACTCCTCATCTATGTTTACCAAACACACGGGAAAAGTACCACTCGGGGACTTCGGGGCTGTGAATTATGTACTTATCTAAAGAAGGTAAACCGCTGTGATGCGTATGAATGTAATTAAAAACATGGAAGTTAGTGTAAGCTATCGAAATATTTCAAATTCATTCGAGATCATTTACTTTTACTCAAATAAGGACTACAAGGTTATTAGAATTTCCATATTGTTGCAAATTCTTTTGTATTTTTTCTTAACAATGTTGTTTCAAGAATCATTTATATAACAGTAATTGATAATTTATAAAGTAAAAATTTAATATTTATTTGAAATATTGAATAATGTTTTTACATTTTTAATATATTGTTAATTGCGCGTTGTTATATTGCGCGTTATCCGCCGGGTATAAAAATGATACCTTTAAAAATAACAAAAAAGATGAGCATAATTTTTTATTACTTCTACACGTATCAAAATACTCTTTATTTAGAAGAAATTATATGCCTTAGAGAGCTAAAAAGTTGTAGTTCTAGAAGTGAACTATTTTTTCAAAAGTCTGGGATGATTCATCAAATAAATAACTTCAAAACATAAGAGCATTGTATACCAACATTTCAGATCCTTCGTAAAAGAGGGGGTACGCGTTATGCGGCGAATATACCTAAAAATTAAAAAATGCAGCTTGTAAGTATAGGTGCGCATTACACACCGGGTTTTAGGGCTGCGGTAGCCCAGTGGTTAAGGTATCGAACCATGGCAGGCATGTCATGAGTTCGAGCCCCGTACCACTAAAGACCCGCCGTGTAGGGCAGCGATGCACGTTAAATCTGTCGAGAGCTGAAACGTCCTCCCGTTGGTGTGGTAGTTAGGAGAGGGGGTGCCAGCTCAGGTGTCGTCCACGTCACTTGACCATGGTTCAAAATTACGTGGTCCGTCGCCAAAAGCCCTCGTGTAGCTGAACAGTGCGACGTTAATATTCACTCACTCACACACCGGGTTTTACGGTAAGTATAGCAAAATATTCCATGCCTATGTGAAATTTGTGATCTTAAGAAATCTGTACAAAGTTTTATACTATTAGTACGCTATACTACGAAAAATATCTTTTTGGTATATAATGCTCGAAAAAAAGAAACTCATTAGGGTGCTAGTTTGATATCACGGAGCATGACGCCAAGCGCTGCTTGGCGCGATAAAGGAATCACGCCAAGCAGCGCTTGTTGTCACTGGAATGGAATCCAAGATGGCGGCCTAGTGGTATCAAATCATCAGGAAGATAATTTTAAAAAATTGTTTTGAAATACTTTGAAATATATTTCAAAAGAAGAATATAGGAAGATATTGAGAATAACCAAGATCAATCAATAAATAATGAATAACAATATAATATAATAAAAATTTACATGTACTAATAATATTATGCAGCGTATAATAATAATCTTATAATATAATTTAATATTAATTATATATAATATTCATATAGTATGATTTAATAATAATTATTATATATAATAATCATATATAATTTAATAGTAATTATATAAAAAAGAATAAAATCATCGTATTGCAATATAAATATTAATCATAAGAATACTCATGCAACGTAATAATTATAAATAAATAACATAATAATTATAAATGAATTACAAAATAATAATTATAAATAAAGAACATAGTACTTATAAATAAATATAATAAAAAACAATTATTATAAATTACAAATATTTAACGATTATTAATATAATAATAATTGTATTTTTATATTATATTATTAATAAAATAGTTACAATAGAAATTAACATTCATAATAAATATCAATTAAAAAGTACTGGAAACTTGCAATATTCCAAAAACATCCAAGTAACCATATTGTAATGCTATCACCCATCTTGGCGAACATAACAACTTGGCGCGTGCCCCGTGATATCCAACGAGTTTCCTAAAACTAAAATTGTACTTCCCGGTTTACACGAATAATAGTTTGTGAATCCATCGAAGTGAGATTGATTCATCTTTTCTTTACAGGAATTTTTAAGCAGAAAAATTTTGAAAATTAAATAGAATTTAAAGTTTACTACAAGTTGAGAGAAATTATTTTTAGTTCACCGAGATTTCCGTACGTAGTAGAATACCTTAAGAATCTCTCGCGCATCATCAAGGTTTCATTCGAATTTTTGTAAAATTTTATTCTAAAAATAGTTTTTATAGGGTTTCTCGAAAAACAGTTGGATACAATGCTGCAAGGCTTTTGGATTCGAACCAAAAGAAGGTATACGATGAATCTGTAAAAGTTCTTGATTGTAGTGTGTAGTAAAAAAGTTTTAGACTCACTAAAAGCTATATAAAAATGAAAGAAACCTTTTCGTAACTCTCTTTCAGTAACTGAAACCTATAAGTGTGACTTTCAAAAGATTACTTTTTATTTATTTTAAATTAGCTTTTTTTCTCAACTACTTGGGCTTCTCTATAACGTTAAGTTAGCGAGGGACAACGAGTTAGTGATGCTTTTATGTTTTTATCATTCTCTTTGAGATATTTGAAGTTCTGTAAAGTGGAAGACTTATAAGTGCTGGAAAATAATAAAAAATAGCGTTTCAACAGCCTATTTTTTCTCATATATTGAGTTTTTTTCCTCCTAGTTATTTTCAAATTCTTTTCCTTGTTTTCTTTACATTTCACAACCAGAAAATATTTTCTTTCATGAAGTTCATCAGAAATAGTTCTTCATATCTTTGTTCATCATAAAACCATTTAAAAATGTATGGCTTTGAATTGAATTATTGTCATCCATTTTATAATTTCGAAGTTATTAAAATATGCAGGATTAGACATTAATTACTTTACATTGTTTAAAAAGCATCAAAAATATGCAGGATTAGACATTAATTACTTTACATTGTTTAAAAAGCATCAAAAATAATTCGGAAGATGAATGCTTTGAGTTTAGCATATCTGTTTAGCTTTTTTACAGTACAAAATAATAAGCATGCTAAGTTGGTTATGATTCCCAAAAGCGTCTTTTGTCTTTAAAGTGTTAAAGTGGCTGCGGTATCTCTCTCTCTCCAAGTGGTCATAGCCAACTTATTTCCGTCCAGTCGTGTTTAAGGCCTTTTTCGGTTAATGTTAAAGAATAGGACATTTCGAACATTTTTTCAGATATAAGAGAAATGAAAAATTAATATGATATTCTGGCTTCACTATCCCATAGAGAGCAGCTTTTTTTTATCATACTTCCCATTTTTAACCGAGTTGATTCATTTTTTTTTTCTGGTATAAAATGTGTTTCGTGTTTTATCTCCTATATCGTAATGTTAAATGGGCTACGCCTTCAGGTATTAAAACGAAAAAGAAAATATTCATGGAATATTTTGAAATTTTTAAAAACACTTTATTTTTAACAGAGATATAAGCTAAGATATTGCAAATTTCCATGGAAATTGAGGCATTTTTCTGTCTGAAAATGTGCTTCGCGTTCAGTTCAAACTCTTGTATTTTTACCGAAGACAGCCTTAAGTTCAGGTAATAAATACTAAAATGCCACAGTGTAGAGTTGTTTTTATATGTTAAATCTAACGAGGTTCAACTCACGTTAACGGGGAAGTTCGAAGAATGGAGGTGGTCATGGTCCCACATTCGTGGTCAACGTGTCATGAGTTCGAGCCCTTGTGCCACTGAAGACCCACCGTGTAGAGGGACTGGTGCAATTTAAATCTGTCACGAGGCTCAAAGTCCTCCCGTTGGAGAGGTTTGGTAGTCTAGAGAAGTGGTGCCAGCTCGGGTGTCGTTCTCGTCATTCGTCCGGGGTTCAGAATCACGATGTCTGTTGCCGATAACACACGTGTTGCCATTTTGTGCGACGTTAACAAACACTCACTCACTTAATTGAAGAATGGAGGTGCCAGTTCAATGTTGTCTTCCTCACTTGACCGTTGTTCCAAATTGAGGGGTCAGTCGCCAGTAGGTAAAGCGTGACATTAATATATAATCAATCTAAGGTCTTAACCCTTTATCTACCGTTGGCACTTATAAGTACCACTCACTTTAAAATTACATAGAATAACCATTTTTACGAATACTCTGATGATACTTAGCAGGAATATTCTTTTATATCCACTCTTCCAAGATATATAGTCGTCCACGTGACTTGATCATGGTTCAAAATTACGTGGTCCGTCGCCAAAAGCCTTCGTGTAGCTGAACAGTGAGACGTTAATATTCACTCACTTCAAGATATATGGCAGCACGGGTTCCATAATGTATATTTTAGCGGGAAAATCGAATAGTTTTATAGTAGAAATGGCGTTTTCAGCGGATTGCGAAGATTGTCATTTTTGTTTCGAAAAAGTAGTTAATGTCAAAAAATAAGTGTCTTGTTTGTTTGTTTGTTTTTTTGTTTTTTTGTAAGTTAATGAAGACCTTAGAAAACAATTTGACTATTTATTTTAAGTGAACAGTGTATATATAATTAATTTTACAGTTGAATATCTTTAATTAATTAATTAGCTCCCAAAGCTGAGTATTTTGTTTATCAATGTAATGATTCAAAAAAATGTTTTTCTCGAACTGCAGCAAATCAGAAGGCGGTAGATAAAGGGTTAAAATGTCATCAAGAAATTTTTTTTTATGGTTGAGTGCCACACAAATATTATAATAAGATTGCAAGAGTAAGAATTTTAATAATTTGCATCAGAATTCTTTAGAAACCTACGCGCATGCGGGAAAAAATAAAACGAATTTTAATTTATATAAATAACAAAAAAAATCTCATGTACTCGTAGGAGTGAAATGGTGATGGATTTATTTATTATGAAGCAAAAGTAAAATTGGATTTTCATCTGATGGATCCACATTACCTCCTCCTACATTTACGCCATTGCTTACTAACACAAGAACAATAGTACGTAAAACAACATTTGTTAGGAAAAAGACAGACTGCTTACTAACGTAAGTGTGTTAGCATCCGTTTGAATGCTTCCTGCCAAACAGCTTTGACAGGTAGTTCTAGATGTCATTCCCTCCGTCATCCAATATTTCGACTTCCCAAAAAGATTTTGTTTCTAAAGATAGTGTGTATGCTCATATCTATTTTCTGGTTCTGAAATGCGCAGCAAATATTGTCTTCAAACTCATAGTTTAAAAGCCTAGCAACATTTTTATGGAATGTTTCTGCATTGATTGGAGAGTTAGGGGTATAATATTCAAATGGGTCACCTTTTATAATTGTTATAAAGTTAATATTCCTTACTTCATGTAAATACTTGACCATTGTATATAATTTTGAAAACTTTTTCGGATATTTCACTTTTTTTAAAGAAATTTTGTTTTAATTTTTATATTTGAGGAATTTTTTCAGTATTTTTCTAAAGAATTTTTAAAGGTAAGCAAAAAAACGCAATGTCTCCCCATCAAGAATAGTATCTAGTAGTTAAAATTTTATCTGAATTTATCTTACAGTCTTGAGAGAAAATGCAACCTCCATCGGTATTTTTCTTTGCGTATTCATTTCATATATATTATTTTGTATTGTTTCTTTCCTTTAATTCATATATTATCACACACACACACACACATTGGATAAGTTTTCCCTCTAAGACTTTATTTTCATTTATCAGTTTTCTTTCATAATTTACTTATTATTTAATACATTTGAATTTTCTAAGGTAAATTTGATTAAAACATCTATTTTAAGCCTCCATTTAAGATAAATGCAACAAGGACAAGATTGGGACATAATTTTGAGATTTTGCAGCTATAGTTATGAAAACAAGTATATCTTTAAAACTATAAAACGCAGAGGAATTTTGTGATACCTCATTGAATCAAATTTTTCAGTTCACTCCGTTTTCTTTTCAGTGTTATGTTTCGATTGTAAGACTCTTCCTAATTTTAAAAGTTTTTACCTTTTATTTAATTTTTTTTAAAAAAAAAGGGGGGGAGTATGATTTCGATATTTTATAGACAGTTTATTTAAAGTATAATTAATACATGTACTTACACACATATCTAAGAAATTGTATAACTATAAATTCTATTTTACCGTTACTAATTCCAATTGAGAATTGTCAATTACAATTTTAATATAATTATTCAAACTTTTTATTTAATATTGAATACCGACTTCACTTATGAAAGTGCTTACAATTTTTTTATTATTATTTGATCACCTAAATGCATTTATTATTATTTTTTTCACGTTTTAAGATATTGCTGGTCGTTTTCTTAAGCACTTTAGGTCATTTTATTTCATACCATCGTGATAAGTAGTAAAATTTCTTGATTTCAAATACCTTTTTTAAATTAATTTTATTTTTAATTATTTATTTGTTTGCTTTTACATGTATTCAATCTTATAGATTTCAAGGCAAGATTCAACATCATTTATATCTGCCTCTGTAGTGAAAATAAAATTAGAAATTGAACTTAAGGTTACATTTAGGAATTTAAAATAATGTAAATTATATTTCTTTTGCAATAAAGGTCATTCGTTAACATCGGATGTAGTTTTAATATTAGTTAGAAAATATCAAGAACTTCTAAAAATTGGACATCTTGAGTTAAAACCAATCCAGAGAAACAAAACTTTTTGAGAAATCTTATATAAGCCAAAACTATTTCACAATGCTAAAGCAACAATGGGGAAATACAAAGCCTTTTCCCCTTTTACTTTTATGCCATAACTGCTTTTATTTTATATAACTGCACTTTTCAAATGTTTTTTATAAAGCTACAGTTGTCAAAAATCTATAATAAATGGAATGTATTTCAATAATATTTTAAGTGCCTTTTATATATTTTCACGTTTGTAATAAAATTTGCAACAAATAATATTTTTTACTTTTCAAAATGTAGTTGTTTAGATGAACGTAACGAACAAAATAATGAAAAATGATTTCATAAGTGTTTAAGTAAATTAACTGTTGTTTTGAAAGTTTAACTGGACTTAATTAATTTATGGCAAAACCAAAATTGTTTTTAATTTTAGGAGCTCTACGAATAAAGCAAAAAGTTTTTGTGTAATAATTAACTATCCCTTCAAATAAAACAGTAAAACTGCATTTATTACTTTTATGTTCAAACAATTATAAAATGTTTCTCTTTTTTTCAAACAGAGAAAAGAGGAGAAGCTAGTTTGAGAGAAAGTGGATCGAATTCGTTGGAAAATGGCTATTCATCATAGCATAATGTTTGCAGGTATGTTTCCTTTTACATTAATTTTCCAATTTAGGTTAAATATGGTTTAACAATAAATTACATTGTTATAAGCAAATTATTTTAGAATTTATTAAGATTGTAAAGATGATTAATTATCAAAAGTGCTTACTTTCATGTTATATATATTGCTTTTTTTAAGAAATATTAATTTGTCTCCTTTAAATATCAGCTATTTTTGCTAACATATTTGAATTCGTTATTTTTTCTAAAATTTTGAAGTACTCTCTAATTGGGTATACTTTATCATATATTGAGCAGAACTAAGCAATTTTATCATAATTGTCTGTCCCAGTTAGGAAAAATGCAGAATTTAAAAAAAAATCGAAAATTATAATTAACAATGGAAGGATATGTATGGGAAATTCTCGAGAAATCAGTTAAGAAATAATTTTAATATTTTAATGTTTCCAAATTACTTCAAGATCTCTCCTTCCAGGATTTTACCAAAAGTCTTAGATAAAGGTGCTGGACATTAAAAATGAACAATGTTCTATGCTTAATTAAATACAGGGTTTTTTACCATCATCTTTTTCAAATACCTTCATTTTATTGAACATTTAAATTGACTATTGAGTTATTTTTGACTATTAAATATATTTCATATATATAGTTGACGACTTTTAAGTTAAAACTGAATCAATAACAGCTATAAGGAATGGCAAGTGTTATCCGTGCAAACATGCTCATCTCGCAGCCAGCCCACAGCGTACAATTTTGTGGTCCAAGACAATATAATCACAGAAAAAAAATTCAATTTTTATTGCTTTCCTTCATAAAAAAATTTTAATAATGAATTCTAATAATCACTAACAACCAATTGAGCTTTCCAAATTTTTTAAGTATTTGGTAATTTAATTTGAAAATTAATACTCACAGAAATTTTTCATTTGAAAATAAGTTTTCATCGGTAAGAACAATTATTTACTCATATGAAATAAAATAAATCTATTAGATTAAAATTTATTATAGCATTCTTCTACAGTTTGATTTTCAAAATAAGCATTGCGAAAAAGATTTCACTCGAAATAGGAATGGTAGTAAATGAGAGAAAACGTTAATTTCTCCTTATATCAGTTATTTTGCTTATGTAATTATTTTCGGAAGAAACCTATTTATTTAATTTAATTTCTTTCGGCTTGCGTAAGCTGAAACCTTATTTGTTTAGCTCATATTTGGTTTTGAATTATAGATGCTTGATATGGAACGACCCAATGATATATGGAAAAGGGAACCAACCACTCAAAGATTTAGAAATAAGTTATATGCGCCGTAACAAATCATGGTTACAAAATGCAGTTTATAAGAGCCAAAATTTATTTCCCTTACGTGAGTACTAAACTAGTAACGTTATGTTTCAGTCATGAGTTCATATCTTGATTTCCCGAAGGAATAACATGGCTTGAAGTTAGTTTTAAATTTTAAATAAGCCTCAGTGTCCTCATGTGATCGGAAAGAGGGGAATTTAAAGTAACTGCTCAGGTGTATTCGTCTTCACTTGACCACACGATTCAGAATTCTTAAGTCCATCACACCGACAGCGATCGAGTAGCTAGCTCTAAATAGATTTTAGTTCAAAGCAACAGTAAATCTTTCTTCAAAATAGCTCGATTGCTTCATTGTAAAATTTATATTTTTTAAATCAATTATTGAGATTAAAAATTATTGAGAAAAGAGAAAAGTAAAAATATATTATTCCAAAATACAAGATCGATACTTCGATCGACCACTTTGATTTTATTTCGTGCTGTAAGTTTCATGTTTCAATATCTGTAAGTTCTGTGGCTATACTTATTTTTTAATAAAAAGTTTTAAACACATAAAAATAAATTGCTCTTTTGAGTTTGTCAAACAGTGGTATGCTACTTCCTTCAAACAAAATTAAACTGTATTGAATTGATCTTTAAATTTTAAAAAAATCTGTTTTGATAACATTATACTAGTAAACAACCGTCAATATGCTGCTTCTCCAAATTCTATTGTTCAAGACATCTAAGGCGAAAATATAAAACTCTTCTGAGATTTTCTGCATTTGTCATAATTCTCTTTGTTAGAAATGCATGCATGTGTTAAATAAAATAGCAAAATACGGATAAAACTTTATATCTATATTATGAATAAAATGCTTGGTTAAAATATTTTGAAGAGTTTTTCGAGCTCTGTTTACAATATTTCTATCAATTTTGTGGCATAATTCGTAAATATATCTTTTTTTAGCTGTTTCTTATAAATGCAGAATTATTTGCTTCTCATTTACCATTATAAAAGACGTAAAGAAATATACATATAATGTATGACTATATACGTATATAGTCATTTATTGTAATAAATTCATTCCTATAAACTTTAATAGAGCTAATCTTATTAATTTCTTACATTTCAAAATTTATAACGCAAGGATATTAAATTATTCTTACGCATAAATGTAAATGTTGTCAGTGTAAAATAATAAAATAAATGTAAATGTATTGTTAACACGTAAATTATGTTCTAAATTTAAAAGCGAACGCTTTCGTTATTACTGCAACAGAATTTCGAGACAGAAACATGTATTAAGCAATAAAAAAATGCCTTAATACATATTTACAGCAATCAGTTATAACTCGATTTGTGAAAGCATAATAAATATATGAACTTTAATAGAAACTCAATAACACACACAATAGATCAAATAGAATTAAATTAAATCAATTATTTGTAATTTTTTAAAAAAATGTTACAAAAGATCTTTTTATACTGAACTGTTCTAGTTAATCCGTAAAATGTTATTCAAGTTTTGCATACATATCCGGACATCAAGACCAATGCTGAACCCTTATTGAGTAGGAGAAGGTGTTGATTGCACTAGTTATACCCAATAAATCTGGAATTAATTAATCAATTACCTTCTGGCTACAATTCAGATACAAAATCCAGATATTATTTCAGCTAAGCAAGTGATTATCTCTTCATTTATGATCGTAATTTCGCTTAACCTGAGCAATTACTGGAATGCTTACTATAATGTGCGTATTTTGCTAACGTAGGTATTCAAGTCTACATTCAAAAATCTCAGACCTCATAATTTATCTTCTATAAATGCTTTGGGAAATTGATTTTTAATGCGGCAAATGGCTGGAAGATAAATTTTGATTTTTTAAAAAAAGCTCAATAGCATTAGGCCTTTTATTAATGGGATAATTTACCGTCAAAATTATGAGGTCTGAGATTTTTGAATGTAGACTTGAATACCTACGTTAGCAAAATACGTACATTATAATAAGCATTCCAGTAATTGCCAGTATCTCTTCATTTATGATTGTAATTTCGCTTAACCTCGCTGAACCTGGAATGCTTACTATAATGTACGTATTTTGCTAACGTAGGTATTCAAGTCTACATTCAAAAATCTCAGGCCTCATAATTTAGACGGTAAATTATCCCATTAATAAAAGGCCTAAGGCTATTAAGCTTTTTAAAAAATCAAAATTTATCTTCTATAAATGCTTTGGGAAATGGATTTTTAATCTGGCAAATGGTATTTTATTCCCAGGTTTGCGTGTGCATTTCAGCTCACTATTGTTTTCCACCTTTCTATTTGAGTATTTAGTTTGCTTTTATATATTTTTCCACTCTCTAAACACTCCAGGTTTACTCTAAATAAAAATACTTAAATAAATAAGAGGATCAGCAAATACATTTCAAATGCTTCTCTTTCATTTTTTATTCATATGGCGTCCACATTGATTAATTCTATTTTTACGCAGATTAAGAAAGACATTTGTGCATAAAATAACTGAGAGAATAAATCTCTGAAAATAATGGAAACCGTTTTTAAAGCTATATTCTCAGTTATCGAGATCAATTTACTTTTCAAGTATTATAAAAGTGCAGACTTTAAATTAATAACAAGGCCTGGAATATTTGAATTCTGCTTTTTTGTCCTTCAAAAGGAAAAAAGAACTCCTAAAATCAATTTCTTAGCTTTTAAGATAAATAATGAGAAATTCGGTTCGCATTACTATCCTCTCTTTATATTTTTAAGCCACTTAAGAATTCAATCAAGCTTTCAATTAACTTACGTAAGGTTCATTCGCTGATTTTAATACAATGTGATAAGTCTGTACTGTATTAGACAGAAAATTATATACAGAGAAAGAAAAAAGTTTCATTAAAAATCCCGTATTTTTAGTAATTGAATTATTCTTTTTTCGAAAAGAATTGTAATTATGTAATTTCGATAGAATATTCGAATAATCCTGCATTTCAGCTCTTGATGGGTAATAACCACAGAAATCATAATTTGTTGTTCGGTGAATAATAAATTAATCGACAAAAATGTTTAATGATATTTATGAAACTTTTTTTTAATATTGCATGTATATTAACTAGTTCAGTTGGATTTTAATTAGAGGTATTGGGTATTAATTGAATGCTGAATACTCATCCAAACATAAGGCAATAATTGAATTTAGATTTTTAGATTTTTATATAACCGGAGAAATGCATGGAACTGCAGTAAAAAATAATTCCCTTGAAAGAGACATAAGTTTCTTAATTCATTCTTTACGTATATTAATTATATTACGTCAGATAAAGTTTCAAAGCCACACATGTAGAAAAAAAATTTTTAAAGATAATTATCTCTTTCACAAAGATTAAAATTATTCTTTTAATTTAACTGGTATTTTTAACAGAAAGAGGGAGAGGGGACTTTTTTTTAATTCAGTGTATTGCTTTTCGTGTGTCTAAAAGTCCTCTACACAACAAAATTGTACGCAATTATAATCAATTAGAGTCAGGAATTACATTGAGTATAAGGTCAACTCAAAAATAAAATGTAAAGGGCCTCGAGAAATGTTTAAAAAATGGTTCATATCATTGCTTTTAATGCACTCTAGAACAGAACTTAAGATTTGTGAAATTTTCTTGTCTAGACTGCCATGGCAAAAGATAAAATGAAAACATAATTGGTAAATTTTGAAGTATTTTCTATACAGATAAAATCAAAATAAATGCTTCAAATATTTAAAAAAATAACTCTTAAAAAATATCATTTGTTTCCATTATTAAATATGGAAACTTCAAAAATATATCTACCATTAAGTTGTTAAATTCCACCTCTATATTATTAACTTTTTAATAATAAAATTTAGCCTTTATCTAAGTAATTTCGTACAATTGCATATGGAATTAACAAATATCATAATCTACTTATACAGAAACAGCAACTAAGAAAGAGGAAATGTACTATGTTATACCCTTCTGTGATTGAATGCTAGTTTCCAATTAAGAAACCAAAAGGAAGGGAAATATTATACGGAGTAACAGCCATCTTCTAATATTTGGTTGGTAATGAAGTCCTTGTTTGTAACTCACAGAGACAAAATTTCTAATAAATGATCAGATATTCTGAGTTAGGACATTCAAAGAGTATTCATAATTTAGAATAAATAGAACAGTAAATGTGTCAGCACACCATTATTCGATATTTGCTGTCTAGATTTAGAGTTTGTGCTTAATGGCTCAAGTTTTGAGCTACTGACTGCCATTATTATCTTTTACAGTGCTCCAATGGAAAGTAAACAAATCAGAGAATCTGTCTTCTGAAAATAACTAAGCGTTGAAAATAACATCATCATCGAAAATGGATTTAAATTCTCAGGTTTGAACTGATATAGACAATAATTGATATAACAATAGATTAAGTTCAGAATACAGAATAAGTGGTTTGTAAATTGAATATCATTCTTTTAGGGTTTATTTTTTTTCTCATTTTAATGGTAAGTGGGCTAAATTTGTAGTACACGTTTGGCCAATAAAACCACAACACCAGGAAAGGAAGCCGGTAATAAAACTTTACTTATTATACTTAGACAGCATAGTAGAAAACGAAAATGATTAAATTTAGATTTGTAGACAATATGGGAATATACATGGTCCGAAATTAGTACATACGGCTGCCGTCTCTGGAAACGAAAACGACTCCAATCTGGTTTGGCTTGGATGACAGATACAGGCAAGTCATTGCATGCAATTTTAAGTCTGTACCACACTTCATTAATTGCAGCGGCAGGAGAGCAGTGACGTCCCAGTTTCTATACTGCCCATGAGTAGATGTTTTCAATGGTAAGAGTTCTGGAGAACGTGCTAATCATGGCAACAGATGAACACTTTCTGTGTCATGGTAGATAAGAATATGATGGTCAACTTCTGGCCTTACGTTTTTTGTTGAAAAATGACTATCTGAGGCCTCTAAGATAGGGCACAACTATAGATCTTAAGATCTGAGAAACGTATCGCTGGCTGTTCAAAATTTTCGACGCGCGAAAAAAGAAGCGTGTCTGTACTCTTCTGCCCCACCCTTGGAGGTGTAGGGGCCCCTATTGGGTTAAAAGGGAACCATGTGCTTGCATTCTGCTCGATGCTTTCAGACATGGATACATCCATCCTAATGCAACACACAGAACCGGAACACGTCTTAAAAAGGGAAGTGGTGCCACTTTCGATACCAGTTTTTAAATTTGGGGTCCATTGTCCCACGCGTCTCTCTCAAGTTAAAGGGAACCCCCAGTAATTTTGCCCTCGGGAGATGCAAATTTAAAAAACACGAAAAGAAAGATAAAATAAAGAATTATCAATAAAACTATCCGAGATCACACATGTTATCCGAATATATCAAAAATATAGAAAAAAGAACTTTTTTTTGGTGATATTTCTTCAGCCTTTTTTCTCCCTTTAAAAAGGTATATATTTGGTTCACAAACTTAACTTTAACAGAAAATCTTAAAAAGTTGACAAATTATGTTTTCTTCGAATAAGATTAAACATAGGACATTGAAGTTTGACTGAGAACAAATATTTTAAGATATTAGTGGTA
Source organism: Trichonephila inaurata madagascariensis (assembly GCA_019973955.1). Taxonomy (NCBI): domain Eukaryota; kingdom Metazoa; phylum Arthropoda; class Arachnida; order Araneae; family Nephilidae; genus Trichonephila; species Trichonephila inaurata. Next base: position 520,899 of record BMAV01001558.1, read on the forward strand.
GAGCAATATGATTTCACTCAAAATATTTAACAAGGTAAAGAATAGATAAAATATTTCACAAATTAAGTTCACCGATAATTTTTCTTTGGGAAATCAGTTTAAAAATACTTTTCCTATATGCTGCAAATGGGAAATGAATTATTTATTGTTAAGTTTTATTTTTGGCGAAAATTTTTAAAGGGGTTGGTTTTTTCCAATCCCTTGGGCGGGAAAGCCTACCCCAAAGTCCATTTGTTCGGAAAAGTGTCACACCCCGGTCTTGTTTTCATAAAACTGTCGCAGGGGAAAAGCCCCAGCAGTCCAGAAAATGGTAGGAGAAGAAAGGGGGAGAGAGGGGGCAGGTAAAAAGCTTTTTCCCCCGCACCAAGTCAAATTTTGCAGGTGACCGCTTCAAAGGGGGGCGCGTGAGCCCCGGGAACCCTGCACTGGAAAAAGGCCGGACTTGGGTGCGTACCAGTGGTGAGCAGGAGGGTTTCCCAAGCCAAATTCATTTTATTTCTTTTTGGGAAAGGGAAAGAATTTCAAAAAGGGGTTAAAAAAGTGGAACTGGGGTTAAAAGATCCAAAAACCCCACCAGCCAGCTCATCAGCAGCCCTTTTCCCCGGCACACCCACTGTGATGGAATCCACTGGAGACATACTTTTACAGTAAAAAGGAATTATTGAGGAGTTTCGACTGTTTTTGCTTAATACATATGGTTTTTGAAAACTTTTTTTAAACGTGGAACTGGGTAACTCAAGCGCAACATCATTATAATTAACTAATTGTAATTTTTTAAGTTTAAAATAAACGTATATAAAAATGAAATATAAAGGGGATTAACAGTTAATGAAGACTGTGGTGGGTGATCAATGGTCCTCCCTTAGGGAGGACAGTCTTTCTTTTATAGATTATGTCCTTACTCTAAAAGTGTCCTCCTACTTGTCTTCCTTTTCAGTATTTTAAAACTAATTTGTTAATCTCTGTATTCAGAGATGCCAGGCCGAACTGTTACGCGTCAATTGCAGGTACAGTATAAATTCTCGGCGATATTAATGTATTTTGTACACAATCAGCAATATTTTCCAAAAAACGGTTCAAAAGATTGAAGGTGAACATATTTCAGCTACAGAAGTTAGTCTTATTTTGAACGACTTCAATAAAAAATCACGATTGGAAGAAAATTTATTTCTTTAATTTTAAAAAGAAAATTGTCAAGCTTAAAGAATCAAATCCAGGCATAACGGAAAAGTTTACCAACGAAGTGCAGAATTTTTACCAAACATATTTCTAATACCTGTATGTCGAAGAATGATCTGAAACAAATATTTCTGGAAATAACAGTTTTCAATAGTATTTTTTTTTATTTCATCGCAAGTAAATTAAGAAGATATAGAAAATTATGAGGTTTTCGATCGTTCGTAACTGATTTTAAAGGGCCCGATAAAGGGGATAATTTTCATGATATTTGTGCACCTAGATTAGACTACATGCAAAATTTTTTTAAGGGCATTTGGGCAAAAAAAAATTTTTTTAAATTACAATATTTTGGCAAAAATTAACTTAGAAAAATCTTTTTCAAAATGTTACCTTTTGGAAAATGCTTCTATAATAATAATATTTTTCCTGTAGATAGCTCAGACCTCTGTACAGAGGCTCAACTATGAATTTTGAAAAATTCACATTATTTTCAGCGTTACAAACCATTGAAATAATTATCGGCGTTTTTTTTCTTAAAATTTTTCCCCTCTGATGTCGTAAAATATGGATAAACCCACTTCGAAGTTATATATTTCAAAAATTCTAGTTGAGCATCTGTAGAGAGGTCTGAGTTATGTACATGCAAAATATTATTATAATAGAAGCAGTTTTCACTAAAAGAGAATATTTTGAAAATGAGTCATTCTATGTTCATTTTTTCAAAATATTGTACTTAAATAATTTTTTATTGTAATACTATTCTTAAAACAATTTTATATACATTTTCTAATCTAAGTGACACTAAATATCATGAAAATTATCCATTTATGCGCTTTTGCAAAATCACGGTTCCGAACGTAGTCGGATACCTTAAGTTTTTATCAAAAGAAATGCCTGATATTAAAATCAATGACAATTGTCTGTTTGAAGAAACTATTAAATGAATATTTAAATTCTGATAAACTAGAACAATGGGAAAATCAACATGTTGAAAATGATAAAAGATGGGTGGAAATATTCAACCATTTCAAAAATGAACACATTTCATATAAAAATTTATTTATTCTTGTTGAATTTACGTTGCGCTGTCCAGGAACTAATGCAGCAGTTGAAAGAGTTTTTTTTCAATTAGTAATGATTTTTGGACAAGTGAGAAATCAAAATTGAATGTTGATATACTTTAACTGAAGCACTTACCATGAAGTTCGATATGGAGGACATTTCTGGCTGTGAAATTTCCGATATATTAGAAAATGATATATCGATAAAAAAAATTCATTAATGGAAAAATACTCATTTAAGTAAATAATTATAAAGGATGTTAGCATAATTAGTTTATTTTTTGTCTGAATTAATAAAATGTTTCATATATTACTGTTGTAATTTTTTCTTAAAATTTTCGTTCTCCTTGTCAGTGTAAAAAAATATGGTCACCTTAGCTAAACATATATTACAATTTGAAATTTCTTTTGATTATGTTCCTTAAATCAAAAATGACGCTGAGATAAAGAGAAAATCAAAATACCAGAATCGGAATTCTTGACACTAAATAAAGTTAATTAAAGTAATTCGTTTTATTCCTAAATTTAAATTTATGAATCAATAATAAATTTTATTTTCTTCCAACTACATCAACTGATATATGTTATTAGAAAGACTAACTTTCTAGTTCAAAAGTGAAAAGAACAGAATGATTTTTAGCTCAATTGAAAAGTAAACCAATAACTCTAAAATATAATTCTCTTTTGTAAAAAATATTTTGGTCCCTGCACAAAGAAACACAAAGTCATTAAATTCAGCTAGAACAGAAAAGGAAACATGAGTTTTGCAGAAATTGTTTGAATTATTACCTTCACATATCAAACCCTAACTCTTGTTTGTGAAGGAATTTAAATATTATAATGATTTGTGAGAGAGAGCATCTTTATAATGAATCTAATTCTACAATTTTTAGGGTTTTTTAAAATAAGTTGATCAATTATTTAGCAGCTGAGATATTATAAGTATGGTAAAGAATTTGATGGACACGTGTACATCAGATATACAATATTTTAAAAAAAAAATTGAAATTATAAGAGATGTTGCATATCCTTCCCGAAGTTTCTAAAAGAGATTCCATGCATATTTCCTGTAGAAGAAAGGTTAGTATGATAGCTGGATTTTTGATTGTATATATAATTACTCCTTCTTAAAATGATGCATTTAATTATTTTCTCTTGCATGCTATGTAGAAACTTTTAAGGTATCCGACTACGTTTGGAACCGTGATTTTTGCAAAAGCGTTGATTTAAGAATATTATTACAATAAAAAATTATTTGAGTACAATATATTTTGACAAAAAAATGAGCATAGAATGACCAATTTTCAAAATAATCTCATTTTGTGAAAAAAGCTTCGATTTAAAAAATTTTGCCTGAATGTAGCTCAGACCTCTGTCAGAGGCTCAACTAAATTTTGAAATATATATCTTGAAAAGGGTTTATCCATGTTTTACGACAACAGAGGGAGAAATTTTAAGAAAAAAAACCCCTAATTAAACGTGGGTTTCTCGAAAATAATGTAATTTTTTTAAAAATAGTTCGACTCTCTGAAGAAGTCTTTTACTTTATATAAGCCCCCCACACACACAAAATATTATTATTTTAGAAATTTTTTAAAAGGGGGAACATTTTGATAAAATGTTATTCTAAGTTAATTTTTTGCCAAAATATTGTATTTAAATATTTTTTTTGTCAAAATGTGTCCTTAAAACAATTTTATACATGTATTCTAATATAAGTGACACTAAATATCATGAAAATTATCCATTTATACGCTTTTTTAAAATCACGGTTCCAAACGTAGTCGGATACCTTAAAGAAGAAAAAAATTTCACGACATAAAATAATGATTATGGGATTAAAAATGTGATTTCTGTATCATCTCTGCATAAAACGCATCGTTATTTATCTGGAAAAAAATTATATTTAGAGTATTTGAAATATTGCCCTAAAGATTTTTAGCAACTTTTTAACTTTTTTGATGAATTTGATTTCTAGGTTAAAATGGAGACCACATTTTTTTTCTGTTATTATATTTATCAAATTAAAATATCCTCAAAACAGTATATTTACTATCGTGAAAAAATTGTGTTAAGCTTATCTGAAAAGTAAGAAACTACACTCCTGGCTTTTTTACAATATTGTGCAAAATGGATTTAATTAACATCTAGATTATACGTACAAAAAAATCAATATATATCGTTTGTACCTATTGAAAGTTTCAGTGTGTGTGTGTGTCATGTACGCAGGGGAAATCCATGAATATGGATCACTCCCTCTCTCCCTCCCTAAAAATCATTAAATTGTTGCTTTGTTACCACTTACGATTCAAGGTGTAAGATTTGATTTACCTCTAAGTTATGCGTGCTCCAATGGCCCATTTTAAAGGTTTCATAATTCTTTTATTTTTCTTGGAATAATTTTTATACTTAGATAAGATTGAAAATTATTGAAGGATAAGGTGTAAAATAATACATTTTAGAAGAGTATGGGAAAAATTCGTAAATTTATAGAATATAACACATTGACAATAACTATTTTAAAATTATTATAGAAATTGGTAAAATAACGAGTGTTTCATATACAAAGATTTGGAATTTCTTTAATCCTTCTCATTATTCCAATTCGTCTATAATTTAAAGACAAAAAGCAAGGAAATATATATATTTTTCTTAAAAGAAATTTAATTGAAAGAATTCACCGTACACTTTTTTTGTGAGAAATAAGTATCCAATTAGTTAATTGGGAAAATTTTAAAGGGAAGTTTATTAATTAAACTAGTATTTCTTTTCTTGTTCTTCTTTGTTAAATATAGGAAATCTAATTATAACGCTATTATTTTCACTCTCTTGAAACATCATTATGTTGTACCTGTATTTATGCTCGAATGCTGATTTTCAAAACTTTTTTGGTTTTTTAAAAATAATTATTAATTTTAAAATGGTATTCCTTTTCTTGTTTTCCTTTGTTGCCTATAGTATACCTAATTATAACGTTATTATATATTATTTGATTTCTGAAGTCATTTGAGAGAAATTTTCACTTTATATTATAATTGTTATGAACTATCACTACATTTTATTTCAGTTCAAATACTGATTTTCAATACTTCATTTATATATTTATTTAAAAATATAATAATTCTAGGGGTTTTTTTTCAAGGATATTATATATATCCTCGTTTAGAAGTCTTACTTTTCTCAATTTTTGTAAATTATTACTAAATGTTTCACAACATGGTTGCATATATACTTGTTTTATCTACTATTACGAAAACTAGTATAGAGGATATGCAAAGCTCTAAAATTTGTCTGCGGATAGTCATTTTAAATAAATACAGTAATACCTCGACTTCCGCGAACCCGAAGTTACGCGATTCTCAAATCTCGTCGATTCGTTTTTGTTTGAGGGGAAAAAATTGGTAAAAAAGGTAAAATTAATAATGTGATTGAAGAAGTTGTCGATCTTGCCAGGCAAATAAATTTAGAAATGGATAGTGATGATGTTCAAGAACTGCTGGATTCTCTCGTACAATCAGAAGCTGACAACTGATGAGCTCATTGAAATGCAAGAGCAAGACATTGAAGAACTGGAGTCTTTAGACGCAGTTCAATCAGAAGATCGAATGAGAGTTGAGAATTTGACAGAAGACCTCAGTTTAGTTGAAAAAGGTTTACAAATTTTAGAAAATGTAGACTCCAACGAAGAGCGTATTTTTTCAAAAAAACAAGGAATAACAAAATATTAGCATGTTTACGAGGAAATTTTGTGGGAGAAAAAGAAATCTTTAAGCCAGCAAACTACTTTGTTAGATTTTATGGAACCTTCTACATCAAAATAACGCCGGTTTGTAGTTTTGTATTTGTGTTATTTAAGATTTTATTAAACATTTTTATTTTCTGAATTATTATTGTCTTTCATCCCCGGCTCCAACTAAGTGGGCCGCGGAAGCCGAGTGGTCAAGGTATCGAAACGTGGCTGGTTTGTCACGAGTTCGAGCTCAGTACCACTAAAGACCCCCCGTGTAGGGGAGGATGCATGTTAAATCTGTCGAAAGTTCAAATCTCCTCCCGTTGGTGCGGTAGTTAGGAGAGGGGGGTACCAGCTCAGATGTCATCCTCGACCATGGTTCAAAATTACGAGGTCCGTCGCCAAACTCCTGATGTAGCTGAACAGGGAGACGTTAATATTCACTCACTCATCCGGCCCCAATGTACGTGGTTATCACTCAATCTCACCTATCTCGTAAGTTCGGGGTATTACTGTTTATTGAAAGCTCCTTAATAAATATTAGAAAGTGGGAGGTAGATTTTATCGGAAATTTAACAGAAACTTGCCCGTTCGATTACTCTCAAAATTTCTGGCTGAATTTAACAGATTATGTACACGAAATTCAATACGACCCGAGAGCTATTATCTAAAGTATGTAGAAGTATGTAAAGTATAGTGTTAGTTTTCATCTCGTCAATGAGTCAGAACTATTAAAACAAGACCCATGCTCTCATGCAGCTTTAGCACAACTTTCATCTTCTAAAATATGCGATGTAAGTTATTATCTAAAAGAATATTTTTGCTGAAGATATTTTGCGACAGAAAGTTATCAAAATTTTGTGTAGGAAGTACACAGCGTCCTATTTCATAAACATCCCGTTTTAGGGCAAGTTCCATCATATAATTTAGTCTTGAAAAATACATGACATATATAAATTTTACAATCTTTTCTTCATAAATGTAAAACAGAGTAAAAATATATGATTGAGAAGAGACTTATTAAAAATATTGGCACACAAAAGAAAATTGAATTATTACTAGATTAAAGAAAATTACGGACTTGATGTTGGTATTCATTTAGAAAAAGCTTGTTTTCTCATTAGAACATTGCGTGAGTTTTTTCATGGCATAAACCAATATATCAGCATTTTTTTTTTTTTTACTATTTTAAAATTATTAGTATAAGATTTTCCAGGACGGCTTTCTTGCATGTACCATGCCTTTTATATTTCCCATAAATTCTTGCATTGCTTTTATATTTACGAGTTAATTAATCTATCTTGAACAATTTATATTCTACAACAAAATTACTTTTCATTACCTATATTTTCGAACAAAATTTCTAGAACACTATATTGATGTTAGCGATTGGAAGGAAAATTGAATATATTGTTACATTTGTGTTAGAGTTTGGGGAAAATATCCCTAATCTGAGTAATCCACTCTCTTTTTAAAATTTACTTTACACGAAAAAATTATATTTAAGAAGATTTTTTTCCTTGACTTAAATACATTTAACATATTTTATACTTTAAAATATTTTAATTTGATACATTTTTCATTAATGTAATTTAAAATTTGAATATGAATAAAAAAAAAATTTTCTCTCTCCAGATTATTGAAATATTTAAAACAATCTTTCAAATAGATTTGCTTTATTGCTCTTACTAAATCACATAAGCAAATTCATAAACTCTTATTCAAAAGTATGATTACTATTTCCATCAATGAATGTTCCTCAGATCTGCTCGAAACTATTAGCTCAATAAATACGAAGCCCATGAGGGTTTCTCGAGAGAAATACGAGCAGCTTAAACCTCGTTTATAAGTAACAACTATCTAAGTCACATTTTCAGAGAAAGTCGCAAAAGGTTCTTTATTTTGGAATACTTTTACTGATATTGTTTATTTTTCTTTTACTTGATTTATTTAAAATATACTTGCATCCCTGAAAGACCCAACTAGAAGTTTTTCGAGCATTAAGTAACATTTCAAAAAGTTATAGAAATTAGGTGCTGAAATAACAATCTCGTTTAAAATTCTTTTAATCTCAATGTTATTATAAGCAATTAGATTAAAACTGCCAGAAAGGATTTTTATAAGAAATCACTTAGTATTTCTTTTCACTGAAAATCATCAAACAAAAAAAATTAAATAATACCTCATTAGAACTATTCGTAAATTTATTACTAAATGTCCAGTATTAATTTCAAGAGATTTTAGATACAAAACTAACTTAAAAAGATGATTGCCATCTTGAAGATGTTTTCAAATTAAATAAAACTTTTTAGTGTTTACTGAAAGAAAAGACAGCTAGATTCTCGTGAAACCACTTAAGCCTGACAGAGAGAGAAGTTATTAATAATACACTTTTCAATAACCATTTTAAACATTGTAAATTTAAAGCATTGAACACAGATTCCAAATCCTAAGCGCTTAAATTAACTTCTATTTACCATCAGCATTTTAATCTATTCAATTATGGCTTAATAACGTCTAGAAGTATTAAAAAGATTAGAAACTTCCTTAACACTGTATAAAATTGGGTAACAAATATAACTTTATGTCATTCATTTGTGTTACAGTTTTGATCGAAACTATTGTTCCTCTTCCACAAAATCTTATTTCGTAAGCGTTAATGATATGATAATAATGACTTGTTCCTTTATCATTCTCTGAAAACCATTAAACCGTTCTGATCGAACGTTATTTAGTAGCCCCTTCACAACCATTGAAATTAATTACTTCGCAGTCTCTCTTGTCTCTAAGTCTCTAATTTTGGTAAAAGTTGAGTAAAATGACGGGTAAGCGCGTAAAAGAATTCAACGCCATCAAATAATAAGCGGATAGTTCTCTCTTAGCTTCATTAACCGGCTGTGTTTTTTTATCTTTTATTCCTGGAATTCGAAAGAATCTAATTAACAAATTTCCTCGGTGCCTTTTGAGCAATAAAATGGCTTCTTAAGTTGAAAGACATAATCCGGGGATACGGGAATTTTTCTCCTAAAGACAACATCTGTTCTCGTTTCGTGTATCGTATTTAGGGTGATGTCATAGATCACACACACACATTAAGTTATACTCCCGTCAATGGAGTAATTTGTTTATAAGTTTCTCCCCCTCAATTAATATTCTTTAGGGCTCTTGGGACATCAAGACAATACACAGATTTTAATATGGATATTTAATATTAAAAGATAGGCGTACTATTATTTCTGAAGGCACGCAAACTATTCGATAGGAAATTCAATTATTACTTAACTAACTACAATCTTAAAAATATTTTCTGTGAGTCAAAATGATGTATAGATTTCATAAACGTAAATTCTGCAAGCTAAGGAACAATTCAGTTGAAATATACAGCTTAATTTATTTGTCCCTTTATGAGTTCAATATTTCCTTTGTATGTGTTTTATGTTAAAATAAATTACTCGCGATGGCATATTCTCACGAAACTCCTAACTATCTTAAAGTATATAACATGTTCTACACAAATGGGAAATCTTGAACCATTTTCTGCTATTGCAATATTAAGCAAGCCGTTCTCATATCTAAAGCTAAGATATGTATTATGTCACGTTGGTAATAAAATGAGAATGTGTCTTCTCAGAGACTTGGAATTTAATATATGAGAGTTTATGAGAAAATAAGTTAAGATTAGATATCGTCTTCTACTCTGTAATGCCCTGTTCGATGGAAAACGTGAGTAAATATTACGAAGAATCTTTCGGTCTAAAGTTCTGAAAATTTGCTTCTGAAAATGGTTTTAAATACTATTAAAGTAACCGTTTCAAGTCAGCTGTATGTCTTAATTAAGTAATGGATTTACATACAGATAATGGTTTTTTGCAATAAAAAGGGAATAAGATATTCTTAGCCGAACAAAAAAGATTCTTTCGTTACATACACTCTATAACAAAAAACAAAAAAAACACACCAAGAACGAGTCGTCCGATTGAGACAAAAATTGGTGGGTAGAAAGATTATGTACAGAATAGAAAATGATTAAAATTTCAGAAAAATTGAATGATATATTTCAGAGCTACATAGTTACAAAGTAGCGAGCTCATTAAGGTGTTGACCCACATCTAGTCTGGATGCAATCTGCCACACGACGTAAAATAGAATGATAAAGCACCCTGATGATCTCCTGCGGTATTTCTTGCCAAATTTGCTCAAATTGTCGGGCCAGGTCGTCAACATTCTCTGGTAGATGCAGTCGCTTCCCATCATATCCCAGACATGCTCAATTGGAAAGAGATCTGGCGATCTGGCTGGCCAAGGAAGTGTATGACAAGTTGTAAGACAGTTCATAGCAACACGTACCGTATGTGGTCTGGCATTATCTTGCTGAAGAATAAGGCCAGGGTACTGCAAAAAGAACAATAGCAAAACAGTTTTCAGAATGTCGTCGACGTACCGCTGTGCTGTAAATGTGCCTCTGATGTAGACCAAAGAAGTCCGGCTGTCAAAAGAAATGGCACCTCAGACCATAACTCCCGGTTGAGGGCCTGTGTGACGTGCAATAGTGAACGCAGGATTGGCTTGCTGCCCTGGGCGTCTCCAGACAACTTTTTGATGATCGTCACAACACAGTTGGAAGCGGAGTTCGTCGCTAAACACTATACATCCCCACAGTCAGCATGATTCCAACCTGATCGAGTCAAGCACCTCTGTAATCTGGCCCGACAGCGTTCAGGCGTGAATGGCAGGTGGTGTAGCGGCCAGTACGAGCATAAATTTTGCTCTATCAGCCGTCTGTGAATGGTCATGGTGGACACTCGTGTGCTGGTCACACGTCTGATGGTTGATAACGAGGAATCAGGTGCTGTGACAGCTGATCTGACCATCAGACTCTGTGTCTCCCAATCTGTTGCGGGCCTAGGTCGACCGCTACCATCATGACGCTGAAATCTGCCACTGTCCACCCATTCTTGCCAGCATCTTCTAATGTCCCCATCGCTTCAACCCATATGACAAGCAATTCTCCGATTTTCCTATCTGCCTCTTTCAATCCAATGATACGACCTCTTTCAAACTCTGACAGTTGCCCGTAATGAACTCAAATCCTGCGGTGAGGCATTTCTTCAGTCGTTGAAAGGTATCTTAAATCACAATGCAACAAAAATTTTGACCGTCAGATTGAGAATCGCTTCTTATAGACACCTGCTGAGTGCACAGTTCCCATGCGCTTTAGCTCCCGCTTTTCATTAATTGGACACAAAATTTTAATCATTTGCATGTTCGGTACAAATGTCTTTGCATACGGAATTTCATTACAATCGGGCAACTTCTTAGTGCGTTGGTGTTTTTTTTTTGTTGTTGTTGTTTTAGAGTGTATATATGTTAACGATGTTATCAGATACCATCCTTAACATTATTGCAATAAGTAATAATTTTAATGTATATGTGGTAGTCTCCACAAAGGAACCCATTTCCTGTTAGAGACCAAGTAACGTCTCAACGGTCATGTAATTTCGCATGGGAATGCATCCCAGACCGGACATTCCGACGCTGATGTTCTAAGGTAAGTCAACCTCCGCCCTCCTCCCTTTTTTGTCCAGCCGTCAGAGAGGGCTGCTTTAACCCAGTGGTCAAGATGCTTACTTAAACTTTTAAGTAAGCATAAACTTTATCTAAGAAGATTGACTATATTTTGCGTTAGAGAAAAAATAAACCAAACTCTTCACAATAATAATAATTTTTATAAAACATGTGTGAATAATAATTTATTTATGAATCATCCAATGCCTGAAGTGGAAACAAGATATGAGTAATACAAAACAAATCCTATAGTAGTCAATTGTGCTCGATTACATAAAGCAAAACTCCGATTAATTTGGTTACTTTAATATTTAGATTTTAATAATCTTGAATACATGAATGGTTTTAATTAATTAATAAGTTATTCCTAATAAAGAATTGATCTTAATGTTTTTTTAGCTATAACCATCTGACTAACCACAAATAACAATTTTTTTTTTAAATATATTGAAAACTTGTCTAGGTTTATTAAAAAGAAAACTTATTCTTTCCAAAGTCATTTTAACAATTTACATCTCCTTTTTTTAAAAAAATTTTTTTTATTCTTTTGTATTAAAGTTTTAGAGCTAACAATCCTAATGCAGGTAGTTTATTGTTAAGTATTCTTAGTAAATGAGCATTATATTTGACTTTACCATAACATTACTTTCAAATTGTAACTGCATAATTTGAAACCACGTGGAACTCGCATTTGCCTGAAATGAAACGCGAAATGAACTTAAAGAGATGTAAACTAATGGAAGCCGCTTGAACCTCTTTCTAACGTCTTTCGGTTTCGCGTACCTGTGATTAGAGAACATAGCAGCTCTTTTCAACGATTGGTTAAAATTCAAAAGAGGGTCTATTGTCTACAAAGATGGAATTGTAGGCCCCGAATATTTAGTTTCCGGTTAATGAACTTAAGTTAGAAAACTTTGTTTCACTTATCGCTTTGTTGCATAACTTAGGTACAGAGTCGTCAGAAATGGAATGGAAAATGTTAATTCACTCGTAAAACAGAACGAGAATTTCGAAGTAATTCATAGTTATGGTATAATTTGTTTCACACTGGATGAAAATATTTACTAACACTAAGTCAACTTATCTCAAACATTAAATGTAAAAGTTTATGATAGAGTTCGATAGAGAAACACAATGGTTAAACAATACTTGTTGACGATTGACTAATTTTTAGTCTTACAATAGAATTAAATTCGAAAGCTTGACGAGACCAATAAATATAATTCCTAGAAAGACATTTTTGAACAGAATTAGGTTCTAATTTTCACAATTTACTTATAAATAAGTCAAAAAAATTTCGGATTTCTCGCTGTAGTTATAAGTGTGAGAGAAGCTATATTGTTGCATCCGTTTAAGTCGTGTGTTTCAAATCAAAATAAATGAAATGGAAAGAAGCGTATTTAAATTATTTATTAAAAAAATCTTCATAAGACCTTTTTTTAATAAATTTTTAAAAATATACATTAATCTCAAAATTTGCAACACATTAAAAATGGAACTATTGTTAAATTATTAAACAGTATAATATTTAAATATGTTACACATGTTTAAAAATTCTCAGGCAAATATTTTATAACGTTTATACTATTTCATTTGTATTAAAATCGAAAATAGAAATTTTAATTTTTATGAGAGAATAACACTTAATTGTATTATCAGATACATATCATACATATCTAATATAAGTAGATTTTATGTTGTATTCTATATTTATTAAACAAATTTTTTCTGTAATAATATACATAATTTCTATTTTGAAGTACTTAAATCAAAACGGCTTATATTTTTATAGGTACATTTTCTTAAAGTTAAATCGAATAATTTTTTTTTTCTGAAATATTTTTTAGTGAAAAAATATAAGTACTTTAAATAAAATTGATCATTAAAAATCATTAAGCTGCAAAAATAATTTTCTTCCTAAAATTGCAATTTTGTAAAGACTGACGCTTAAACAAGGCTTAAGAATGGCCATTTTTTAAGAAATTAGTAAATAAGCAAATCTTTCATATTAATGATACAGAAATATTAGAATTGAGAATGTATAATACATACGTGTGAGCTCCTTTGAAAAAAAATATCCAAATCAAGCTTTCTATAGCTTAGTCTTTTTTTTCCCTTCTTTTTTTTAGTTTGAGAGAAAAATTCCAACTAATTATGTCTTAAATATCATAAGTGATTGCATTTTTAATATTCCACTATAGTTTTATTTCCAGATTTATACCATTGACTTTTTTATATTGATCTTATTTTATAATTGTCTTATCTTGTATAGTTCAAATGTTTTCAATTAAAAATTATTAAGCTGTGTCTGATCCGAAAGCCAGACCTATAAATTGGTTTTCTAAATAATCACAGATATTGCAGTCATTTAGATGCTATATACACTTTTTTCTATTTTCTTTTTCAAACTGGATCATCGCATTTTTTTATTTATTACACTGAAGTGCCACTGAATTAGGGATACCTACTTAGTAACGAATTGAGCCTCCTCTGGCCTTGATAATGACTACCACACGACGAGGCGTAGATTCAACAAGTTTTTGGAAACGTTCCACGGGTATGACTTGCCAAATATTGGCTAAAGCTGTCCATAATTCAGTAAGGTTCGTTGGTGCAGTGTGATGGCCTTTCACGCCTTGTTCTAAAACATCCGAAAAGGCTCAATAGGATGTGTAGGCTTCTAGGTGGCCAATTTATGACAGAAAAGCCAGAGGAATGCTCACCCAACCAGCCAGCAGCCAACTGTGACTTGTGAGAGGAGCAATTGTCTTGCTGGAAAACTCGATTACCGTGCAGGTAGAAAATGGATGCCAAAACGGATGTAGGTGATCACCCATCAACTCTTCAAACCGAATTGCATTGAGGGAGGTTGATACACGCACCAAAGATCCCAAACAGTGCCACAAAAAAATACCCCAGACCATGATTAAGCCATCATGCCCTTGTACAGTTCCAACCTTGGATGCAGGACCCATGGCTTCATGAGCTTGACGCTATATTCTCAGCCTCCCGTCGGCGTTAAGTAGTCGGAATCGAGATTCATCACTCCATGCTACTCGTTTCCAGTTCTCTACACTCCAGTCTCTGTCAAGACGTGAAGCCCGATGGCGAGCATTTAGCAATGGTACTCTCGTAGGTCGACGGGTCCCGAAACCCATACGGTGAAGCGAGAGTGGCACAGTCCATTTACTGACTGTACGTCTGGCGCCGTCATTCAATTGGGTGTTAATTTGAGCTAATGTTTGGCTTTGCTGGCTACCTACAATACACCAGAGCCGTTTCTCACCTTGCACTGTCAAGGCTAATTGTCCTTCGCAGTTTGCACGATCTTTAGTTTTTTGTCCACCATCCATGTTTTTTGGTATACTCATGACACTGTCGACCTTGAAAATCCTAGCTGTCTGACGATTTCGGAAATTCAATGGCCCATACTTCGCGCTTCTACGATTTGTCCGCAATCGAAGGCGTCTAATTCAGGCAGTTTACCCATACTGGCAATTCCAACAACTAATTCAGCACAACCACAGTACGTGCTATATATGCAGTTACCGCAGTACCCTCACTTGCGCATTAATGATGCGCAGTGCTATACAATTTGCCTAGCTCTCGCTATCCCTAATTCAGCGGCACTTCAGTATATATGCAATAATATTTGGGAAAAGTTGTCACAAATATTTCTTTTTCATGATGATTTAAAATAAGTGACTTACATATTAATCACTCGTTTACAAAAGAAATAGAGCATTTCTATTAAAAATCTTGGTTTAAAAAATTTGATATAATTTTGATTAAAATATGAATTTTTATAGAAAGCAATCATTGCCTAAATTAATAAGGCTTACCGATTGACATCTAAACCTGTTTCAGTATAACTTTTCTCTCATACAATAATTTTCCGGAAAGCACAGATTTTTCAAAAGCGAAAGACTATATTCTGGAATTATTATACGTATGGTACTTAACTGGAATGCGAAGTCATTCTTTAACTCTTTTCATTTAACAGTGAAATTGTGCTACATACCCTTTACGATAATAAGATACACAAATAGCAAATTTATTGAAATCTAGATACCGTCTTTAACAAAATTCTCTTACACAATACTTAACAAATTAAGCTGACAATGAACGATGATGTATATTAATCTTGATATTTCTGATAATCTTGATGACTGATTAGTTGAAGATAAGAAAGTGCTTTCGTTTTTGTTTTATTTCATTTTGTTTACTTCAAAAATTTTCTGATGATATTATGCATTTAAATTTAAATTTGCTGTACATAAGAATTTTCTATCTGTTTTTATGTAAATTACCTATATTCAGATTCAATTTAATATTAATTTGTCGGTTTTGTCCCCAACATGTCAAATGAATCATAGAACTTTTTGATACGTCGTGAACAAGTCATATTATCATTAGTTACGTTATCGGGTAAATATAATGTCTTATATATTTGGATCTATCCTGTTCATTTCTTACGAATTCCTCAAAATTCAGACAATGTTTTTATTACGTATTAAATCTTCATATATCCTACAATAAAACTCTCGCGTGTGCTTTCAAACGTAAAATTACTCCAAAAATGAATATAAATAAAGGTTTGATATCGGATTTTTTTTTTCCCTTCCCTCTGATCAAAGTTAAGATAAAAAAGATCTTATGAAGTAAAAGGACTCTTATTTGATACGTTACAAGTTAATTGCATTCATGCATTTGTAAAAACAAACAGAAATTCTATTTGCTGAATTAACTGAAAATTTAATTTTATGAATAAGCATTGCAATGCAATCATGTATTAGTAAATATATGTATGAGCTCAAAAAAGATTAAATCTTTACTAATATGCTCTTCGCATTCTAACTTGAATTTATTACTGAAATGTTTACAGCATACTCAATCATAAGATAAATACGTATTACTATTATTGATAAAGTTAATCGGTTTAAACTAACTATTTTTACCACTTTTTTGTAAACCAAATCAGAACAGCTCTTTTTTAATGTAAAAGAAAATAATATTTACTTATATATAGTAGTTATAAAGGAGTACACAAATAAAATATCACAAATAAATGTAGATTCAAAATTGCTTATGTAACATATTGTGTGACGGCCATCTTATGTGTAAACAGTCTCGAAGAATATTAATGGGTCGGTAAATACAAAAAGGTTGTTACTTCGTTTTTGGGGGAAAGAAATAAAATTTTCTCTATCGACAATAGTTCCTACCTATTGCGGGAAAAGATTGTTTACCCGATACTTCATGCTTATCTTTAAGTCAGGAAAATACTATCATAAACTAAACTACTTCAGTAATAAACCTTCATAGCAATTTAAAGACAATGATCTTAATTAAGTTCTCCAAACTGCTGAATACTCCAACGTTGGTTTTTAATAAAGAAAACTTTGTTTCACTATTTTTTTTACTTTGTTTTAAAGAAAAATCCCAACGACAAACAATACTCTAGTACACAGCCCATCTTTTGTTCATTTTGTGGCCAGGAAAATAATTACCACAAAGTAGTCGGATTTTCTAAAGAGATGTCTCTCGGATGAGTAACCGACACACATGTTACTCAAATAACACTTCGTTGATTCCTTTAAAAGCCCCCTAGAAATTGTATAGCGTCGCATTTTTTCCTGGAGAATGTTTGATGAAACTTTGAAGCTGTTAAAAATAGTCTTAAACGATGCTCGGTGAAAATACAAATTTATTTAAGCGTGCACTGTTTTGAAAATAGAGCATTATGAAATGTAGTAGGATTTTATATATTTTTGAGTTCTTAGTTTGGCGATCAATTTTTGTTACAGCAACGAATTTCCGTATACCTATTGTTAAGAGGAATTTTGTTTGTTATAAAAGTATTTACCTAAAAATAAATTAAAATAAAATATGTATAAAAACGTGTAAGTTTTTTTTTATTATTGAAATAGATTTTATACTGGAAAATAACACATATTTACTGATAAAGTTGCCTTCATATGAACATAATAGCTTTTATAGAAAAAAGAGGATTGAAAATACTTTTTTTATCTTATCGACTGCCTTTCGACAGCTAAGTCTTTGCAGACAGTGCAAATCCCCAAGTATGAGAACCATTTCATAGGTGGCCCCATCTGGTGGTAGCTCAGGCTACCAAATTTCTGACGCTTCAATTTATTCAATTCAATCTCTCACTGGATGCTAAATATTGCCGAGAGTTTCAAAGCCAAATTGATACTCAATGAATCTTTTACATGTCACATAATCATATGACATGCGTGCCTACAACTTTCACACTCAGAAAGTCTATCGACTCCAGCCGAAATCGAACCCTCAAAGGGATTTGAAACAGTTACCTCTTGTACTTCGATTGAATGCGACATGATGATATATTATTCTGACTGATATGAGCTACTAAAATCAATTGTAAAAATAATTTTAGATTACATTTTGAATCCCTTCAATTAATTCAAATACTTATGAATTGCAAATGTCTAATTCATCCACATATAGGACAGATTTCAATAATTTCCGGAATTCTTATACTTAAACTTATTTTTTATGTCTAAAAGTATGACAATTATTCCTCGGTAAGTACTTAAATTTAAATTTTTAATTTGATTTTGAAACTTTTTCAAGCATTCTGAAATGTATTTTAAAAGAAGAAGAAATTCTCGCACACAAATTCAATAACTAGGTTTTCTCAGAATTGAAAAATAAAATTTTGTAAAATATAATGATTTAATAAATGTAATTATAAAATAAATATGTACGGATTATATTGATTTATGAAATTATTTAATTTATGTAGCAATCATATAGGTGAGGCCAAATAGTTTCTTTATAGAATTCCTTTTAAATTCTTTTAATACGATTGTTTACGTCTTTCACTACTCTTTGGAATTTCTCTCCTGCTCTTTTTATTTCTCCTTTCAAGAACATTTCAGAGAAATTTTAAGAGAAATAATAAATATAAAAGAACATCGACGGCTACTTTGACGGAAAAGGAAGTTTCTGGTTTTTACTACTCTTTCGTCAGCCCTTCAAGCCATTCTAATTCTTTTCCCCCTTTTTTTCTTCCGTGAATCCTTCCGGATAAGCATACGAGATCAATTCCGATGTCTGAATTGCTCAATGCTATTCCCTTTATTGACTTGAAGTTGTATGACTTAGCTTCATAATGTGGAGCACTTTCTTCGACTCGAATTTGCAGATTTAGGAAAGAAAGAAAAATACAGGGAAATTCTATGAAATTTACGGGAAAATTGGGAATTCGTGATAAAAGATAGAAAACGGAATTGAGAAATAGTATTACTGTGGGGTGAGACAAATAAAAGAGATAAATAAGGTAACTCTTTTTCCGAAAAATAATGAAAAACATTTTAGAGGAATAAACGATTAGATGGAAATGTATTGACTTTATTTCAGATCTCCCATTTTAAACTTTCTTTCTATAAATTATAATTAGCTGCAAAAAAGATTTCTAGATGATAAAGAGTTTTTTGCTGAGTAGTTCATGGACAAAGAGTAGTTTTGTACATTTTGTTTAACAATGTATGTTTTTATGGGATATACATTTCTTGTGCATGAGTTTTCTCTCTCTCTCTCTCTCTCTATATATATATATATATATATATATATATACAAGGTGATTCACTACCAGACCGACAAATTTGCAGGGTGTGTAAAGGGTGCAGAGGCGACTCGGAATCACAAAAGAATGCAAGGGCGGAAATACCGTAGTTGCGAGCTGTGGTGCAAAGAAGCGGAGAAAAAAACAGAAACAAAAACAGCAAAGCATTGATGGGACAGAAATCATTTTATTGAAAGGTTATGCTACAACAAGTGATCAAAATTACGACCAGAAGTCGTCTGGCTGACCTGACAGCGGCGCTGTGTGGAATTCCTTACGTTCTGGAAGGTTCTTGGAATGTCACGTATTTCCCCAGCAGCTACAGGTATTCGAGCGATGAGATCTTCACCTGTGAAGGAACGAGCGTCTCGTACGCCAAACACTTCATGTGAACCCAGAATAAGAAGTCCAGATAGATTCGGTGATTTGGGATGTTGAACCAGGTCACCGCGACCTATCCACCGCTGTTCAAAGGTTACGCGGTGTCAGCGATTCGTTATGTAGCGGGGCCCTGTCTTCACTGTCGATTCATTATAGATCTCGGTAAAGAACCAGGCTTGCTTAACATTTTGTTCACACTTGTGAAGCTCGTGTAATGTGAAACACGCCTGTTCAGGTTACTTTCCTGGTACAACCACTGAATCTAGTGCCCGTTACAATCCACAGCTCCATACTCGATGAGCATATCGGCCAGTTTCTCGTTAGAATACGAGTCCATCCTGCTATCTCAGGAAACGGATTGCAAATGACGACTTCTAGCAGGATTGATGTTCACAAATCTTTCCGTTCTGCAGGATCTACCGAGAGAAATCTTCCAAAACATAAGGGATTACATGCAGTACAGTTGTCAGGCTTGTCAGATGACTTCTGGTCGTAAGTTCGAACACCTGTTGTAGTACAAACTTTCAATAAATGTATTATGTCCCACTAATGCGTTGCTGTTTTTGTTTTTTTTCCTCTACTTCTTTGCACCATATCTTGCAACTATGGCATTTCCGACCCTGCATTCCTATGTGATTTCGGGTCATCTCTGTACCCCTCTACACACCCTTCAAGTTTGTCATTCTGGTAGCGAATCATGTGTGTAACGATTCATTGAAATTTTCTTTCGAGATATTTTACTTAATTTATGTTTTTGAGCTCTCCAAGACTTCGCGTGAAACCTAATTTTTAATTTACCCGCTTAACGGGAAATAAATCGTTAGCCACAATCTTATCTCCTAAAAAAACTGCCACATTCGCGTTTTTAAAAACAAGAGAATGTGCAATATTGCATCATCCACGTATTCTGACCAATCACAAAAGTCTACCGAAAATCATTTTATTATAAAAGCTTTCGGTTGAGAAAATCTATAAAACCTTGAGATAAAGAAAAAAAAAGGAGGATTGAAAGAGGAACGCTTTTGTGTACTGGTCTTAGAGGTACGCGTGTTTGCCCGCTTGTGTTGTTCTCTCGTTTTATATGTGCTAAATAAGATGCAGATATTTAAATAGTAACATGTTTCCTCATCAATAGATTCAACGATTGCAACAATGAAAAAGGATTCTCCAACTAAAAGATTTTAATTCCTATGAAATCCTTTTACGCACATATATTCTCTTTCATACCGCAATATAATAGCTTTTTACATAATTCTTCATATTAAATAACTTTAAATTTTTGTTTGATAAGGAACAAAAACACGCAACTATTACTTGGATATGCTTCTAAAATTGTCACAAAGTATTAGAGATAAAAAGTAATAATTCAAACTTTTAAAAGTTTCAAATATTCATATTTTATACTAAAAACTCATTTTTCATTCATTTATTTTCAAAACTCCCTTTTCCGCTTAAAATAGTAGATAAAATAAATATGGAAAACATTCCAAAAGATATGTTTTACCGATGAAGCATTGCTGCGTAGATTTGTAAAAAAAAACAGATATAAAAAATAAATTAAGTCATTACTTCCTCTGGGGATAATGTTTTTCCAAGTTGCCATAATATTGGTCTTGTCAGAGATTTCTTAATCCTATCACAAGCAGCTGTATATAACGGTGCTGTTTACTATATAATGCAACACATATTCGTTCTTATAAGTAACATTACTTAGTATGTTTTCATCGCCTCCCTCATAAGAAGGATTGAGTTCGTTGACAAAATAAAAACCCTGTTTGTTGTTTCAAATAGTATCATCAGCGACTTTCAGGCACCAAGATAAAGTCTGGAAATGACTCTTAATCCCTTCCTAAGTATTTGATTGGATGTAACGGGTGATTCTTTGTAAATATTATTGCGTTTGGAACCACAGGATTTGTGCCTTCACATTTCTTTGGCGCCGAACATTTGCCATGAGCATCTGCCATCATGTCAAACTAATCCCTTGAGTAAGAGTATTATTATTTCCTGTGTGCGCTTTTATACACATTTGTAAGTATATCTAAGAGAGTATCATTTTAAGTTCTCTAAGAGTTCCATAAAACGATGATAATACGATTAATAATTCATTATAATATGAATTTTTTTCCTTTCATGAAACATGAGATACATTTTTTTTCTCCAAAATGAAGTAGAAAGAGTGAACTTATAGAGTTAATGTATTTGACTAAAACAAAAATGTACGCTAATTTGTAAACAAAATTTTCATTTGATTTTATGTTCATGGATTTGCATTGGTATTTTTATTGAAGAGGTACAAAAATTTAGCAATATATTACTAATGAACATTTATACGAAGAAATTTTCTTGAAAGAATAAGCTTAAAATAAAATTTAATTCTAATCAAAATGTAGAACTCAAGATATTTTCTGTGTTTGCATCTAAAGCATTAGCTTAGGATCTTCTAACAAAAGGATAATGATTCATCTTCTTTACAGTAGAAAATCAAATCAGTCAGTAAACAAATGCCAGTCGTAATCCAATGATTTGGTCATAAATCGTTGAAGAAAAAATTTAGTTTTATAATATAGATCTCGAAGGCAGGGAGTTGTTTAACAAAGTGATGACATTTAATTCATTAAAAAGTCTAATAAACACTGTATTACTCTATTTACTGTAAAATTATGTGTGAGTTTAGCCTTCAAGCAAATCTAGAAATCACCTGTTTAGTTGTCGTTTCTAAAGATCACATGAATACATCACAACTGCTTCGCTATTTACTGCTGATATAACTTCATAAAATACTGTCACTTAGATCAGTGTATTTCCTTTATAAAATAAAATAAAATACATACACTGGCCAATAAATTAGAAACCCAAGATCAGTATTTTATTGGACCACTTTTTGCACAGATAACTTCTCTGATTCGATTGATCATCGAGTCTACATGCTTTTGGAGTGCATTTACTTCCAGAGAATACCACGCATTGGCTACGTAGCTTTTCAGATTTTGTTAATTAGATTCAAAAGGAGAGTGCTGTCGGGTGCGTCTTTCCACCATATCCCACACATTTTCCTTGAGATTAAGATATGGGCTATGCGGTGGGTGGGGAAGATGTCAAAAGTCACACTAATGTTCAGCGAACCAATTTTAAACACTTCTGACGCGATGTACAGTTGTATTATCATCCATGATGTATCCTTTTCGCCATTAGAGTAAAAATGCAACGTGACAGGTGTACTTGATCGGCCAGTATATATAGATATCTTATGGTTGTTTGCTCTCGAGGAACACCAGGGCATCACTTCCATGCCAGCAGAACATGCGTCGAATCATGATACTCCAACTAACCCTTGCACAGTACGAGTAAGTCAAGATGGATTCATGGATTCGTGGGGTTCTCACCAAATTCGACGCCTTCCATGAGTGCAAAATAAGATGTAGCACGATTCATCCGACCACATTAACCGTTTCCAATTCTCAGATATCCAGTATCTTCTTTACCGACACCACTGCAAACGAATTTTTGTATATCGGGCAAAAATGAGTGGTTTTCTCAGAGGCAGTCGACTATACATTCCTATCTTCTGCAATTCTCTGCGCATAATTCGAGTTGAAATCTCTTGGGAACAGCCTTGGTTGATGATTTGTGTCAGTTGAAGCACAATAGAGTCCCTGTTCTGCCGTACAATTCGTTGGAAACGACGCCGATCACGCTCTTGAAAAATTGCTCATACCGCAGTTACGTCTTCTAGAGAGGAACTGTGGGTTTTGATTCCAACTTTTGAAAACCTTTGATACGGCTGCTCTTGAGAATCCAGTGAGATTTTCTGTCATTAAAATCGAGGCACCTGCTAAACGAGCACCAACGATAAGCCCTTTTTGAAATGATGAAAGATCTGTCGTTCTTCCGATTTTACTTCATTCATCGTGAAAAGCACTCCTAAATTTTATTTATACTAGCACTCTATTCAGGTATAATCCACGTCATACAAAAAAAGTTTGCATACTTCATCCCTAACATGCATTCAGATGCAAATCTCAAAGGTTTCTAATTCATTAGCCCGTGTGTGTATATCACCATATCTTTTATTTAATATTGGGTTCGATTTTTTAAACCAAGGTTTTGGACGGCGAAAA
>BMAV01001560.1:0-58043 GCA_019973955.1 Trichonephila inaurata madagascariensis
TATAACTGTAAGTGCACCATTGTTCTATAAAATTTAATATTTGCTTGATTTTAAAAGAAAATGAAAAAAGCTCTGTTTTTGAGTATGAGATTATCTTATAATAAAAAGGATATATTTTATAAAAAAAAAATTTTTAAAAAATGAATTGGTATAACTTAATGAATTATTTGAGCGAAATAAGGATCATTTTGTTAATATAAAAAGTAAACTTTACATCTACAATTTACATCATGTGTTCATTAGCATATTATGTTTCAGGCATTCTATTTTAAAATTTATCATCAAAATTTGTCTTTAAAGCTTCTCCATACATCGCAAGCTTTCCTTCCGTTCAAATTTTGTAAATACAGTAATACCCCTAACTTACGCAATAGGTGGAACTAAGTGATAACCGCATAAATGGAATTAGCGTAAGTTGGAGTATAATTTCACATACAAAGACTACATATAAGGCAAAGCAAACAATACAAAGACAAGTTGCATACAAAGGGAAAGTTGTTTGTAAATTTTTTTACAGCATAAATACAAAATCGAAAATAAAGTTATTTTGATGAAGAAAGTTTCACAAATCTAACAAAGTAGTCTGCCGACTCAAATATTTATTTTCTTCCGCAAAACTTACTCATAGCATGCTAATAATTTTTTATTCATTGTTTTGTTGAAAAAAGTATGCTCTTCGTTGGAGTCTAAATTTTCTAAAATTTTAACCTCTTTTTGAACTTAACTGAGGTTTTCTGTCAAATACCAGAATTTCATTTGATATTCTGATTGAACTGGGTCTAAAGACTCCAGTTCTTCAATGCCTTGCTTTTGCATTTCGATGAGTTTATGAATTGCCAATTCCTGATTGTCAGAATTCACCAGTTCTTGAACGTTATCACTATACATTTCTAAAATTTATTTGCCTGTCAAGATCGATGACTTCTTTAATTACTTTTGCCAGTTTCACCAATTTTGCCAATTTTTTTTTCTCAAACAAAAGACGAATGAACGAGATTTGGAAATCGAGTAACTCCGCTTTCGCGTATGTAGGGGTAGCATAAATCGAAGTCAGTAGCTCACACAGAAGTTTTCCAAGGGGGTCAGGGTCGAAAGTCTACCATTCTTGTATCATGCTTCTTTTGATTTTGTCGATTTTTGGGAACAGAAAACAGAAAAAACTAATTATTGAATAAATAATTAGTATTAATTAATAAAATTAATCATTAAAAATATTTAATTAAATGTTACGTATTATATACTTAAAATTATAATCAGTCGGGAAAATAATCAAGGACTTTGGGGGGTCCGGACCCCTAGGACACCCCCCTTGTGTGCGCCACTAGTCGAAGTATTACTGTAAAATTAATTTTAAGCATATTTAAATATTGAACTATTCTTTGAATTTTCTCAGAATCACATGTAAAAAAGCTTAATCATCTGATTCTGTCAAACACAATTGCTGTTTTACAATTATTCAAGTGTAAATTACTGCTTTTAAAAATGATACTTTTTTTTTACAATTATGTTTAGGTGAATAAACATTTAAATAAACTTTGTTGTAAACTTTAAGGATCTATGATAATTAAATTGCAAAATAGCTATTTCAGGCTAATTAATAAAAATAAATATACAACGATGATTATATTGTTAATAATAACTCTTAAATGACGGAAAAAACGTTGAAAGAGCAGCAGAAGAAATCTGAAGTTAATATTTAATTGTTTGTGGTGTATTTACATGTTCAAGTAAAAAAACAATAAGATGATTTTTTTGGAAAATAAAAAACTCTAATGAGTTTAAAAATGAATTAGCTGATTTTATGTTAGGAAAAATAAAGCACGATCGAATAATTGCATTTGTTTGTAGTTCAGTCGCAGAATACTCTTTCGCGATTCAAAATTATTTAGAAAAACTATATTGCAGGAAATCAGCATGTGTGTGCGTTTTCCGGCTTTACATGGTGCACTTCGAACCACTCAGAAAATTACATTATGTATATCTTTTAAAAATTTCATTAAAAAAAAGATGTGTTTTTGTGAAATGATGGAAGCTTTCTGGATATGCTAGTTTAATCACATAGAGGGAGGATTTCATAGTTTCTTTTCTTTTTTTTATAAAGCCAAAACATTTTTACAGGTTTAAATTATTTTTTGAAAGAAATTTCCTTATTCATTCCAAAAGTTGCTAGAAATTTAATTAAAAAAATTATAAATATTCAATGAAAAAACGTAATTAAATTTAAAATAAATGTGATCGGTATTAAAAATAGATTTCACACTCATCACCTCACAGTTATTCTCTTATATTCCATTCGACTACTCTTTCTTGTAAATTTAGATAAACAATTCCTTCATTTTCTTATATATTTAAACGGGGTGATTCTAAAATCATGGGAAAAACTTTAAGGGGGTTAGAGCTCATTAAAACAAACAATTTTCGTATAGGAATATATAGACGGAAGTGCCGCGTTGAGGCACAATTAGAAAAAAAAATTTTAAAAAATAAATTAATGATAAAAAAATAACTGAAACATAAAATGTTCATTAGCATCATACTTACCTAGTGATTGCGAAGAGAAAATGTTAAAACATTTTTAGAAATTGCATCCACCAACCGTCATGCATGCTTGGCGAACTTCATGCAGTGATTGGCTGAAAATATTGGCGATAGTTGAAGGCAGCAAGACGGTGTGTCAGTGATCTGCTGCACCACCAAAGTTGGCAACTGCACTTTAGATTTCGGACGTTATGGATGATTTTACTTATAACGAAAAGGCAGACATATCTCTAATGTACGATGCTATTAACGGTATCAGCAGAGCAGCGCTGCAGCTGTATCAGGAACACTTTCCATGTAGACACATGCCGAACCACAAAAAGTTTCAGCGATTACATCGATAGCTGTATGAGAAAGGTTCATTTAATACCAGTACTGATAGAAAGGGTAGATCGAGGACCATACGGCAAACACACCTGGAAGAGGTCATCTTGGACCAGGGGGACGAAACACCCAGCACTAGTACAAGGGCTGTAGCATGTCGTCTACATGTCAGTCATCCGAACCATTTGGAGGGTTTTAATGTTGTTTAGATACAATTTGTAAGACTGTTTAATATTTTCTGAACGGAATTACTCTTTAAGTATGCCAGTATTGAACGTTTTAATTTTCCGTTAATGCGTTATTTTTTCTGTTTGTGACTCAACGCGGCACTTATCCCTGTACATTTTTAGTGAGTTCTACCAACCCTCAAAGTTTGTCCCATGGTTTTAGAATCACCCTGTATAAACTGGCAATAAAAATTTGTTACAATACAACCTATGCCTAATCTGAAAGCGAATGCACATACAAACAATGAAATTGGGACGAAATAAGAACTTAACCGTTTTAATTGAATGCGACACAGAAGTTTACGTAGATTTAACAGAAACATGATTGACATTAAAAACAGCATTCTTAAAGGAAAATTCCATCTTTCGAAAAAGTTGTTACTGAGTCTTGTGACGGGCTTTCATCGCGATTTCCATTAAAAATTCCTCTTGGGGATTTTTAAAGGAGAATGGAAATTTTTTTCCAACCTTTTTAAAGAAAAAAACGTGTGTATGTAAATTAGTTAATCTTATAAAAAATAAGGAAAAATTTAGCGTTCTTGGGGTGGCTATGTGAAATTGCTATATGAGGTCTATGTTTAAAAGAAAAGCAAATTTTAGGTTAAAAGGGGGTTACAAGTTCAAAAATTTAAATCCCCGTCCCCTGACCCCTTCAAGATAAATTGGTTCCATTCCTCAAGGATTAAAATCCTCAATTCGCCCAAGAGAGTAGCTTTTCCCAAAGGATTTAGCGGTAAGTGTCTTCAATTAAGGTATATGGAAACTACTTGTATTAAAAAATTGAGTAATCTATAAAGTTAGATAAAATTGGTCAATTACGCGTCATTTGGTAATAAAATTGTGTCTTTTCATTTTCCAGATCCGTTTTTATAATTATTATTATCATTGTGTATAGTGATTAAGTTAAGATCTTAATAAACAGATATTAAGATAAACAATATGTCTGATTCTTCATTCCTTCCTACAGAAACAGGTCACGTAGATAATGTAGAAATGGGGCACCCATGGGCACATTCCTCACAGTCTTTGAACAATTTTGGAATGGCTGTATGTGGTGTGTTGCTCTTTTGAGATCAGTGTACAGTCTAAATAATTCTCCATCGTCTGTGAATGGTATGGAAACACATTGTTGTCTGTTTCAGGAAACGTTTTCTCTGTCAAACCTAAGTGATCACTTCTATGTCGTCGGTTTAGGTGGAAGAGGATAAAGCTGTTGTTTCTCATACGACAGAATGAGCTAAATGTGTTGATGGATAATAGTACAATTGTTTTTTAGTACTGGAAAATGTAACTTATTCTATAGTCTTTTGATCAAACTGTGAGGCAGTTTGAAATTTTTGTTAGCATCTGTGTGTAATAGTACTTTTCCATTTCATCCTATCATGGGCTACCTTGCCGACTTGAGTAAATAACTCCTCCAAGAGAATGTGTTAAACTATTCTGAATATTGTAAAGGAAATTTTCAGCAATTATTGGAGGTCAAAAATCATACATAACATTTTCATACAAAGTTTCCGAAGATATATTTGTGTACATTTTTCCACTTTTGCAAACGTGTCGTTTTCATTAAAAAGAGAGTAGTGCCTATGGGTTTTGTAAAAAAATTCATAAAGTTTCTGCCATTGATTTAGCTACGAATTTTATCGTTACTGCCATTTTTCAGTTTTAAGCTTCGAAAAGCATGTTATACTTTAACTACTGGAGATCAACATGTATATATATATATGTGTGTGTGTGTGTGTATGTCTGCGTGTGTTTGCGTACGTGTTAGCGCATGTAGGACTCATTGACACATCAGTATTAAAATAAAAGATTCATATTGACGTAAATGACACTTGGTACCGACAAAGAGATAAGCCGGTAAAAAGAAAGTAACGAGATGTAGCCCTCGACATTATTTGCCCCGGGACACATTAGAGGATTTGCATATAATTATTTAACTACGTAAGCAATCATTGTAAGTATTTGTCAATAATAAATATTTATTTTACGTTATCTAGCCTTTAAAACTTTCTCAAAACACACCATGCGTATGAACGCACACACACACAAACACACACACACAAAACACACACACACACATATATATATATAATATGTGTAGGATATCCCATTTGTAAAAGGTTAGACCCTTAATTTTTTTCCCAGGGGGTCGGCAATTCTAATCAAAACGGTTTTCCCCACATCAACGCCTTTAGCACCCCTTTTTAAAACGCCGCCCATCAAATTTTTTTGGCAGAGGCCCACTAACACCCGTGGGGGAAAACGTCGTATTTCGCGCATCGGCGCCGTTCACCCCGCCAGGCGGTAAGTCCCCAATAGCACCATAATTGGGGGTTTATTTAATCTCAATTGTCTTCCAAAGTAATTGATCTAAATTTCCTTTTTTTTTTGAAATATTCCCCATGTAAATTCTCCTATAATTCTTTAATTTAAAATTTTTTAGTTTTTTAAACCCAATTTTTTCTCTTAAACTATTTTGTCTATTTTATTTCAAAATTAACTTTTCACCCTAAAAACCCCCAGACACCACGCCAATAAAAAAAAATGCTATCTGAAGAATCCCGACCTTTTGGAAGATTTCGGTTTTGGGTTCCCACACACACACACACACACACACACACACACACAATATATATATATATATATATATATATATATATATATATATATATATATATAACCCCAAATAATTTTGCAAAACCAAAAACAATGTCAAAATTTAGCAGGTAGCCATGAAATTGCAGAAAAAAGGGGAAACTGGAGATCAGTAGAGGTAACACGTAAATCGGGAGAAACGTCTGCGGTTTCCCAAAAATCAGGAACAAAACGTCAGAAGCGATGTTAGCGTACGCAAAACCGTGATGTCGGGCGCGCTGCTTAACCCGTAAAAATGAAATGAAAAGGGGCGCAATTCACCCAAATTTTCTGCAAGTGCCAGTGGGGTCAGTTCGTGAAATATGGCTGAAAAATCATCTGGATAACTTCACGCGTGGAAGAATGATCGGAAAGCTGCGGGGGGGGCTTTACCCCGTGTGGGTGCAGGTTCCCCGGGAAACAACAAAGTGTCGTTTCGCGCGCTTGGGGAAACGTTCCAAACCACAAGTACAGCTGTTAGAAGGTTGGTTTTGGGCCCCCCGGGGACGACAACTGCGGGGGTGACCGAAAATATCATCCCGCAAGTGAAAAAATTCAAAAGCAGTCAACAGCGCCATTGCTCCCGAAACTCTGTAAAAAGGTCGACAAGTGTAGGGTTTCTTTGGGAAAGGCCCCCTTCACAAAGGGGGGGCCCGTTCACCCCCCCGTCCCGGGCTGCCTCCCGTTGAAAGATGGCCCCAAGCCACCGTTTACAGTGGGACAGAGAGCACAAAAAATGGACAACTGATCAATGGAGTCGTGTTCTCTTTACGGATGAGGGGTCGGTTCGGGACCCAAAGCGGGGTTCTCAACGCGTTTTTATTTGGGAGAGATCGGGACCCGGTTTTATCCCAAGTAACATCAGGAAAGGTTTTCCCTTACGGTGGTCCTGGAGTTCTTGTCTGGGTTGGCATTATGCTGAACGGGGGAACTGAGCTTCCCATTTTTTTACAGAGGGTCTGTAACCGGGGATCGCTATTGTGAGGAGGTACTTCTTCCCCCTCTGCATCTTTTCCGGGGGCCTTTGGGCCCCCCAAATTCATCTTTATGGATGACAATGCACTGCCACATCGCACTCTTGCTGTTGAGGGGTGTGGTAAGTGAAGAAACACTCGAATGGATTGGTCAGCGTGCTCCCCCGATTTAAATCCCATCGAACATGTGTGGTATGCTTTTGGGGGGAAAGTATTGCCACACCCTTACATCATCCGGAGAACAACCAACAACTCAAGCAGATGTTGATTGAGGGGAAAAGGCACTCCTACCTCAAAATGTTGCACCAGCTGGTTCTGGTATGCGTAGACGGTGCAAAGCAACCATTGTAGTAAAGGGGGGGGATATACCATACTAAAGGGAAAATCTGCTTGTTTTTTCTTTTTCCCGTTGGATAGCAATCATGAGTCACGTCCCATGCGTTCAATAAAACTTGTTTTTTTTTGATTCCATACCGTATGCGTTGTATTCCTTTTTTAGCGCCGATACTTTCTCCCTCCTTTACGTACATAATACTCTCCCCTTTTTTCCCAAAATTTTATGTCTCTCAGATGATTTTTCGTGAAGTTATGGCAATAAACCCACCTGTTGCTTAAGTTTTGCACACCAGTGTGTATATAAATACATACTACGGAGTACTACTCAAACAAATATCCAGAGGGCAGTATCATAAAGTAAGAAATGCATAACTAGACTTTGCATCAACAGGGCTGTCATTTGTATTCATTTGATTCATGCGAAAAATTTATTAATATGAATCCGGGCACACGACGAAAATTTAAAGACTTTGAATGCGGAATGCTAATTTGTGCTAAACCATGTACAAGAGAGCTCTATTTCCAAAAATGGTGAGGAAATCAACCTTTTTTGATCAATAATGGCAAAAGTGTTCAGAAAATATGTAATTTCAAGCATTATCTTCTCTCACAAACAAATCAGTAGTCAAGTATATATATTCAATTATCCGCATGTTAAAATTGTATACAATATTCGGTAATATCAGATAACAACTCCATGTTAAATAACAGCTACTATCACTGTGGGACGTATGATAGCATAGTGTGTTGTTCTTATACGACAGGGACTGGGGCTTCCATTCAAATAGAACCAATCAATGACGCGATTATGTTCACCAATTATGATATCATTTGAAATCTCTTTCACTGAGTCCATACACTCAAATAATGATAGAACTTTCTAGAAAGACTATACTTCATGTCAGTAGAACAAATTCATTCACAATTAGCTTGAACATTTTTGAAAATCATTTTATTATATGTATTGCCAGACATGGATCCTATTGAGCATATATGGGTTACTTCTTATAAGAATTCCTGCACTGTTATCAACATCGTAAATATTGAAGGCTCTAAGGGCGTTGTAGAGGAATATTTCTATAGATGTTTCTAATGGTATGCATCTAGTTATTATCCTTGGCCCGGCAAAACAAGTCCTACATGATCTTAAGAGGTATAGCATGATTTTTTTTTTGGTACTCTTTAGTCTATATAGGATTGCAGAAGATAGAATTAAGTAGACAGTTGTGGCATTTTTCATATCTGGATCTATTTATGAAGACTCTTTAAGTTTAGAAATATTAAAAGGTAACTTCAACATAAAAAAAAAAAAAGAATGATAAGAATGTTAGTTTTCTCAAAAGGAATAGATAATTCTGACCTGAAAAAGAGTATTACGTCATAAATTTTTGAATTCTCTTATTTTAGTATAGGATTTTACTTTGCTTTATACTCAATAAAATAATCCTTAAATATTTTCGATAAAGTAATTGATTAAAATATCCTAAAATTGAGAATATTATGTGTATGAAATGGATTTCCACTTAATTTCTTAATATTATGGCGGTAATTCTAAAGATACGTAGATATTTCTAAGCAATCAAATAAAATCTACGTTTTAATACAATTTTTTTTCACAAGAAAAGACAACTGTACGATTGCGTCTTGAATACGTATCCATCTTTCAAACTAAATGTTTATTTGCTTATTTTAATTAGCAAAATTTACAAGCATACAAAATTGAACGTCAAGGAGTACGATGCATTTCTTTGATCATTCGGAGTTCCTTTTGTAGATATATTTAATCAAAGATTATGTTATGTAGAAATACGAATGAAAACCTAAAAGTAAAGGGACTTTAAATTCTTTTTGCAAGGTTAGGCAACAGCGGTAACGGCTGAATAATTGGTGCGGTCGGCAGTACTTCAATACAACGTGTCACTCGTCTTCTCTGGTATTCGTTGGAGTGCAGCAGACTGTTCAACATGGCAGCTTCGTCTTCGATCTGCACCAAAGCTGCACCAACTGCTTCGATCTGCAAAAAGGGTAGAAGATTCGTTTTTGTTTGTTTGTTTGTTTGTTTGTTTGTTTGTTTATTTATTAGCGGAAGTTATTCACCGCATGCAAATGCAGTATGTTGACACCGGTTTATCGAAAAGCAAGATCTATGAATGAATATAGCACATTAAGGTATCTGACTACGTTCGGAACCGTGATTTTAAAAAAGCGCATAAATGGATAATTTTCGTGATATTTAGTGTCACTTAGATTAGAATACATGTGTGAAATTGCTTAAGGACATTTTGACAAAAAATTATTTAAATACAATATTTGGGCAAAAAATTAACTTAGAATAACCTTTTTATTCAAAATGTTTTCCTTTTGTGAAAAGTGCTTCTATTATAATAATATTTTGTCTGTATATAGTTAAGACCTCTGTACAGAGGCTCAGCTATGAATTTTGAAAAAAATACATCATTTTCAGAGTTACAACCCATTGAAGTAATTATCGGCGTTTTTTTCTTAAAATTTCTCCCCTCTTTTTTCGTAAAACATGGATAAACACACTTCTAAGTTATATATTTCAAAAATTGTAATTGAGCCTCTGTACAGTGGTCTGGGCTATATGCAGGCGAAATATTATTATAATAGAAGCATTTTTCACAAAAGAAGAATATTTTGAAAATGGGTCATTCTATGTTCATTTTTTGTCAAAATGTTGTACTTAAATAAATTTTTGTTGTAATACTATTCTTAAAACAATTTCATAGACATTTTCTAATCTAAGTGACACTAAATATCATACATAGTATCCATTTACACGCTTTTGCAAAATCACGGTTCCGAACGTAGTCGGATACCTTAAACAGAAAGAAACTTCTTTATGTGACGACGAAAACTGAGTACAATGTGAAAGTCGGTGAGTGTATAGCGATAGAAAGGATGGTTAGTATCTAGTGCAGGTTTCACACTTTCCGCAAACAAAAGCCGAATCATTGCCCTCCTTTCCTCGTTGGTGTAAATTGACAATGGAGCTACCACAACGTTTCTCAAACTGTGGGGAGCGCCCCCTAGGGGGCGTGATAACTCGGCAAGAGAGCATACTGAAAAGTCGTAAACAAAAGATTATCTGTTAAAAAAATAATATTTATTGAAAGCAAACAATCAAAATGCATTCTCACATAATAAAAAATAAAATCCCATTTTTACTGACATAATAAACTTATAAATGTATCAGTACTGCACAATGTATTTTATAATTAATTTAACACAATACTATAAAAACAAGTTTAATAATAACTATTAACTCCATGGACTTGTCATATATAAAATTATATAAAAAAATTACCACTTATTCTGATAATTTGTACAGTATGTATTAAATCCATTAACTGCAGGTAAAAAGTTATAGGATTTGCTCCCCAATGCCATTCTTTCCCACGTAACCACGCGTATGTCATGTATTGGGGGGAGGGGGAGAAAAGGCACAAATAAGCATATTCTCTGAAATAAGTAAATCTTTCGCAAAGGCTGTGTCAAGGTCTTTTCTTCGTAATCCAAAGCCTTCGGAATAATTCTATGGATAGCAATGCGCAGAAGGGATCGTACTTCGGAAAGTCGTATATATTCGTTCGGGGCAATTAACGCTTTGGCTGACCGAGACGTTTATGTACACCGATGGCACTTAAGGTATCCGACTACGTTCTCGGAACCGTGATTTTAAAAAAGCTCATAAATGAATAATTTTCATTATATTTAGTGTCAATTAGATTAGAATATATGTATAAAATTGGTTTAAGGACAATTTGACAAAAAAAATATATTTAAAGACAATATTTCGGAAAAAACTAACTTAGAATAACCCTTTTTTTAAAATGTTCTCCTTTTGTGAAAAATGCTTCTACTATAATAATATTTTGCCTGTATATAGCTCAGACCTCCGTACAGAGGCTCAACCATGAGTTTCGAAAAATTCACATTATATATTTTCAGAGTTACAACCCATTAAAATAATTATTGGCGTTTTTTTCTTAAAATGTGTCCTTTCAGTTGTCGTAAAACATGGATGAACCCATTTTTAAGTTATATATTTAAAAAATTCTAGTTTTCATTTTACAGGGGGTCGATCTATATACAGGTGAAATATTTTTTAAAAAAAAATTTTAAAATCAATTTTTTAAAAATGGGTCATTTATGTTCTTTTTAGTCAAAAATTTTTAAAAATTTTTATTTAATGTATTCTTAAAACAATTTTATATTTTTTTCTAATCAAAAGTGACGATATCATACATATTATCCATTTATACGCTTGTCAAAATCTGGTTCTAAAGAATCGGAAAATTAAAAAAAGGTTAAATCGCATTGTAGATTTTGCGTCAAGTAAGTATTATCGAATTCAATACATTGTTATTGTAAGGAAAGGGGGCGCGAAGAAAATTATGAGTGAATATTGGGTCACAAATATGGACAGTTTGAGAAGCACTGAGCAACTATATTGAACGGTCTGCAGCACTCCAATGACTAGGAAGAAAGACAAGTGACACGTTGCAAAAAAGTTTGCCAACTACCCCTTATTCGCGCTGGATCACGCTGTTTTTCTTTCAAAAAAAAAATTTTTTTACTTTTTCCCCGTTTATAGATTTATAAGCATTTACTAGTTGTTCGGAATACCAAAAATAAGGATGAAATAGGAAAATGGAATATATTTATAAGATTTGAATTACATAAATAAAATGTAATATTTATACTAAAACGAATTTACAACAAGCAATGAAATGCGATCGCTTGGGTTGGATATTTTGAGTAATCATCATCAAGTTTTAATAATTATTCCTCTACTGAAATTGACTTTTCTATTCCTCATTTTTCTAAGAATTTTCATATTGGTTTAAACTGTGAGAAACATAATACTTCCACGGTAGTTTAAGATGTAATGAAAACTAGTTATTCTATATTCGTAAGTATAGTATAATTCTATTCCATGCATATTGAAAGATTCTAAATGTTTATAAACTGAAAATTATTATTTTTTTTTTCGTGTGCAATGCATGTCTTCTAGTATCAATGTCTAGTTTTTTTTGTAATATATTTAAAATATTGTATATAATTTTGAATACATTTTTCTATGACAACTATAACTTGTAAATAAGTAAAAAACAAATTTTATGAAACGCTTTTCTCCTCTTATGTCCTATCAATATATAAAATATAATATCAAAATAATTACCGTAAAAAACAACGTATAACCCCGCTTTTATCACAAAAAAAAAACATAAAAAATTGTTTTAAGTCAATTCCCACTTATATCAACAACGAAACATTTTTTTTTTGCTACTTTTTTTTAAATGGACAATTAATATAAATATGTATATACATTGGTCAAAATCACAACATTAAGTGGTAATTAGTTTTTTTTAATTATCCTTAAAGTATCGTATTGTTCTTTTAATTTCAGTCCAACTGTGCTTTAACACTGAAAAAAACCTTTTCAAGTTTTGACACAAGTCGCCAAAAAAGGGGCGCTAAGTCGCCAACGGGGGTGTATTTGTAAATTTTTTTAAAAATTAGTTTTAATCAATTAATTTTATTAATTTTAATTAAATTATTGTATTGTCATCCAAAATGATCCTGTATATAAAATTTCAGCTCAATTCAGCGCTTTAAAATGTATTTTATTAACGATTGAAAATCCCACCAAGATAAGTAATTAAATATACAAATATATAAATAAATAAATATATAGACAGTGCGAGCTAATAGTAGGAATTGAATAAGATCGAAATTTATGAATGTGCGTTATACGCAGGGTATAAAAATGATAGCTTCAAAAATAAAATAAAATAAAATAAAAGAGATAAACATAAAAAAATCAGAGTTTTACATCGATCTGGATACTTTTTATTTAAAAGAAATATCTTCCCTAATGAACTTAAAAGCTTGTATAGTTCAAGAAGCATACTATATTTTCAAAATCCTGGGATAAAAACTCGAATAAATGACTTCAGAACATAGTAACACTAGACATGTACTTTTGAGGTTTCTTTATAAAAAAGACGAATATAACTAAACATTAAAAATATATCCACCGTTATATACATCAGAGCGCGTTATTCGCCGTATTTTAGGTAATCAAATTTCATAAATAATTTTAAGACATGCATTGTTTTAAATAAAGAGCATTTATTTTACTGCCATTAAAATTTCATTTAACTTATAAAATATTTCCTTAAAGTATGCAACATTTTAATGGTAAAGAAATCATATGTAACTCTTATTTGTTAGTTTTGATGGAAAAAAAAGAAACATCAATGACAAAGTGAGTTACTTTGAAAAAAATATTAATTCATCTGTTAGAAAATTCCAATATTTCAGAACAGCCAGAATCATTAAAATATAATTCGAAACATGTGGGGAAAACATTAAATGTATCATTTATCATATAATGTACTTCAGTGAATCTATTTTATTGCTTTCTCAACAAGAAAAATGGGAAATAGATGGAAATTTTTAAGAAAATACAAGACCATTTGTGTTCATTGAAGGAAAAAAACGCTTACAGTTGAGAGGCCGTATGTACCAGAATTTATTGGCAGAAGTTGTCAGTGTACGAAATAGATTTTTCAAATTTCAGTTTAGGAACCTGCCTAAATGATTGCTTTTGGGAAAGAAATATCTGTCTCGAATACAGTGTTAGTAAAGCTTTGGGATTTAAAAGGCGAATCTGAAAGGTTTGGGCCTTTTCTGGGGGATCGTTGGTAAAAAAAGGGGTGGGGTTTCGTCACGTAGGCAATAGGATGTTCTAAAGTATTGCCCTGAAGCATTAGCTTCATCCTTATAAAGGATATTTGATTTTTTTTTAAATAAAAATTGGTGGAAGTAACTTATTTTTTTAATTTCTTATTTTCTGGGAAAGTTGTAAAGCATGAGGATATTACATTGCGGATCTGATAAAACCTGACGGAATAATAAATATAATCAGGATCGTTACCAGTTTTTAATCAATATGAATATTGTCTAACTCAGTGAAACATATATATACCAAAAAAATGGGTATAACCCACCGGCGTAAAAGCACCTATTTTTAAAGCTGTTTTTTTTTTTTTAATTTTTGGTATATTGGCCTTATAATTCGCACCCCCTTTTTTACAAAAAAAACTTGAAATGTATGTGTCTTTTTTCTTAAATGTTTTGAAGTCATTATTTATTGGAAGAATCATTCGAGGCTCTCTTTGAAAAATAGAATACTTCAAATTATACAACCCTTAACGAAAGAAGGGAGGGGGGGGAGAGATCAAATCGGTGCCATGGTTGAATTTTCCCACGCATTTCTATAAACATTTATTCCCTTTTTTCCCCTTTCGTGTGATGCGGGCGGACGTTTGGGTTTTGAAAAAATTAAACAATTTTAAACTTATTACGTGCTGTCTGTATATATTCAATACTAGAATAGTATATTCAATACTGTGAATATATGTTCAATACTATAAATAATATTGAATACGTGAAAATGGGTGAAATTATGGATAAAAAATTTTTGGGGAAAAAGCGTTTGGGGGCCTTACGGAATCCATTGTTATTAGTTTGGGATACGTTCGACCCCATTAAAAATAATACAAAAAAATTGCTGAGTGCAAAACAGATACACAATTCCTGGCTGATTAACGTCACTAGTTCAGTATTAGATGTTTGATCAAAAAACCCTTTTTAAACTAAATTTAAAATAACAGTGGAATAGGTGGATGCTAGAAAAAAATTTTACGAAAGGAGGCCAAATGCGTCATGCCGTCTGCAAATAGTATGTGAGTGGATAATAAAAGCATGGAATGAAATTAAATCTGAATTACTTCCAAAGTTATTTAAGAAATGTAGTATATCTAACAGTCTAGAATAGTGGAACAGAAGATGATTATATTTATTTATGGGGGGGTAACATGGGGAGAAAATGTCAGAATTCGATGATGTGGGTGAAGATATAACGGAAAACAAAAAAAGCCGATCTTTTTTATGTTATCCCAAAAGGAAAGTTCATAAAGGTATGTTATTTCTTTTAAATAAACAGTATTTCGATAGATTTTTTATATATAAAACACACTGCTGGCTACCGTAAATGCAACACCCCGAAGGGGAAACATGCAAATAACTAAATTTACAACATGCAATAGCGGAGGGGAGATATGCAAATGATTAGAAACCGAGCAGCCCATCACGCACGCCTGTGGCGCACCCAAAGCACTAAAGGCTTGGAGATTTCGATATTTCAAGTTCGATAATTGTGTTTTTCTTGTGGGTTTTTTAAAAAAGATCAGTTATGTCTCAAAAAAACAGCGATCGCTTTTGATCAAAATATCCGAGTTCAACAGGGAAGGATAGTGCCAAGAGATATAGGGGGAAACGGGAGTCTTGTTGGACGAAATCAAAAAACTGTATAGCGGATATTTACCGTTGGGTGCGGGGTCGACGGACCGCTTGTTTCATCCACCCCAGTGCCCACTTCACGTGAGGACGGCAAATTGTACGCATGGCGTGACGGGATGCTCAGTCAAATCACGAAACATAGCACAGCAATTGGTCTGAACGCCATTCAGTGTCTGCGCGTCCATTCGACGCCGTTTACAGCAAGTGATCTGCCCACAAGACGTCCATTTTTGGGCACCCTTGACGCAGGACCACAGACGTCTCCGCCACCAATGGTGCGATGAAAGAAGGATGTGGGCTGCAGAATGGAATGAAGCGGCCTTTACTGACGAGTCACGCATACGCGCAACCCCCGGTGGTCGGTTTGAGTCTGGAGACACCGTGGAGAGGGATGATGAACATGCGTTATGCACCGCCACACTGGTCCTGCACCGGTTATTATGGTGGGGGGTGGTATTGGATATCCCTGCCCTCAGTCCCATTACCGGTCAAAACAGCCAGCACTACATCCCCGGGGGGGTGTTGGGCCAGTTGTCCCCTTCCCTACAGGGCGGCCACGCCATTTTAACTGGATAATGGGGACCACCGCAGCACGCACTGTCAAAAGGTTTTTCCCAATCCCCAGATTGAATTGCCTTCCTGGCCGGCCTCCGGATCTTTCCCCGATGAAAACATGTGGTCCATGGTTTCTCATCCCGGGACAGATTCCCCCCAGCTGCCCAAGATCCGGCCGTTGAAAGCTTTTGGTCTTCTGTTCCAAGAACACATAAAAATCTCTTTGAATCAATGCCGATGTGTGTGGCGCGGTGATCCCCAACAATGGTGGCTTCTGTCGTTGTGACAGGTACCACCTTCACAAAGTCTATAAATTTAATCATTTGATACTTTCAAC
Organism: Trichonephila inaurata madagascariensis; assembly: GCA_019973955.1. NCBI lineage: Eukaryota > Metazoa > Arthropoda > Arachnida > Araneae > Nephilidae > Trichonephila > Trichonephila inaurata. Next base: position 16,323 of record BMAV01001560.1, read on the forward strand.
ATGTTATTTAAAAATAAATTTTTTTGGGCTATCTCTTGTCTTTCTTGGTGTTGCATTTACGGGGGCCCAGCTGTGTATATGTTTAAAATTTTTTTTAATACTCTTTTTTTTAAAGTTCTCTTTTTATACCCCCCATACCCGGCACCCTAAATTTTTATCCTATTTTTGTGTTGTGCGCGTTATAACCCCCGCGCGGATTTTACAGAATAAAACAGCAACACTTAAAGGGTACATACTACATTTGTTTCCAATTTCCACATCTTGATTTGTTGGTGTTTTAAATGGGGGCTTATATATATATATATATATATATATATATATATATATATATATAAAAAAATATATATATTTATATATTAAAATATATATATATATATATATATTATATATATATATATATAATATATATATATATATATATATTTCATTACATTATGGATAGGATTTAAATATTAAATTAAATAAAGCGAGGATATTATGATTAAGGCCAATGCTTGAGGAAAAATATTACCATTAAATTTTTTTCACTCAATTTCTGGGTTTAAAAAAAAGAAAAAACGTCTGAGGAAAATGTATTTCATTGCCTTTGTAAGTTACATCACAGTATAAATTTTATGGTTCTTATTTTATAGCCGTACTATTTATCTGATTATTTCTGAATACATTTTGTAAACCTTTGTGTGTCCTCCTACTCCTTGAGAGTATCAACTATGTTTCATATGAAATTTTTATCCGCATAATTTTAGAATCAGTATATCTTAAGGAGAGAAATATATATAAACCTCCTATTTTTGCCTGAATTCACTAAAGTGGAGCGTAAATGGAACGACAAAATGTCTTTTGAATTTCATATTGAACCTATGCTTTACACATGCATTTTATTCTATTATTGGAGTAGAAAAACTTGAACTAGAAATTTCTAAAATTATTATTGGCTATAAATAATCTAATTTTAGGAAGAAACTGTTTCTGGTTAAATACTTTTTATTCAGTTCCTCTCTTGAAAAAGGAAATGATTTGACATTTGTACAGATAGTACAAATCGTTTGTCAGAAATTACTTTAACTTCAAAGATGCTGAAGTATGTTAAAAATATATTCTTGATATTGCTATATTGCTATACGAACATATAAAAACATTACAACATGAAAAATATGAATTATTCTGTTAATGAACTTGTCCCATTTTAAAAACACCTTAATACACACTCTATAACAAAAAACCAAAAAAACAAACAAAAAAAAAAAAACGACGCACCAAGAACGAGTCGTCCAATTGAAACACAAATTGGTGGGTAGAAAGACTATACATAGAATAAAAAATGATTAAAATTTCAGAAAAGAATAGTTTATTTTAGAGTTACATAGTTACAAAGTAACGAGATCAATAAATGGTCCACCTCTAGCCTGGGTGCAAGCTGTCCACGCCGTGCAATGGTGATAAAACACCCGGTGATCTCCTGCGGTATTTTGACCAATTTTTTCCAATTGGGGCCGGTCATGAACATTCCCCATTAGATGCAGTCGCCTTTCCATCATATCCAGACATTGATTGGAAGTCGGTATTCTGACCAAGGAAGTGTTTTAAAAGATATAAGATAGTTCATAGCAAACGTACCGTATGTGATCTAGCATTATCCTGCTGAAAAATGAGGTCAAGGTGCTGCTAAGGGAACGGTAGCAAAACACACAGTTCTCAGAATGTCGTCTATGTACCGCTGTGCTGTAAGTGTGTTCTAATGACGACCAAAGGTGTCCGGCTGTCAAAAAAATGGCACCCAGACAGTAACTCCTGGTTGAGGGCCTGTGTGGTGTGCAATAGTAAAAGCAGGATCGGCACGCTGCCTTGGGTTTCTCCACACATGCCCTCGATGATCGTCAGGACACAGTTTGAAGCGGGCATCGTTACTAAAACTATAGATCCTCAGTCAGCATGATTCCAATCTGATTGAACTAAGCATCACTGCAATCTGGCTCGACAAAGTTCAGGCATAAATGGCAGGTAGCGTAGCTGTCGGTACGAGCGTAAATGTTGCTTTATCAGCCGTCTGTGAATGGTCATGGTGGACACTTGTGTGTGGGTAGTACATCTGATGGTTGATAACGATGAATCAGATGCTTTGACAGCTCATCTGACAATCAATATGTCCTCCCAATCTGCTGTGGCTCTAGGTCAACCGCTACCATCATGATGCTGAAATCTGCCATTTCTTGCCAGCATCTTCTAATGGCAGCATCGCTTCGACTCATATGACGAGAGATTCTCCGATTTGCTCAACCTGCCTCTTTCAGTTCAATGATACGACCTCTTTCAAACTCTGACAGTTGCTCGTAATAGCTCGAATCCCTCAGCGAGGAAGCGGCATTTTCAGTCATTGAAGGGTATCCTAAGTACAATGCAAGCGAAATTTTGACCATCAGACTGAGAATCGTTTCTTATAGGCACCTGCTGGTACTTGCAATTCACCAAATTGCTGTAACTCCACTGTTCATTCATTTACAATCCGCAGCTTCTTGCCCTGCTTGATGCGTCGTTTTTACGAAGCCTTTATAGAGTGTAGTTTTGCATTTATTTGGATTTTTTCATAAGAATGCGTCTTGCTTGAATAAAATTATATGAAAACCTATTTTTTTCAGTTTTTTTTTTTTTAAATTATGAATCAAGCGCATGTAGGTTTTAGTAATAAAACACAATATCTTATCTTGTTGAATCGTACGAATTTTATAGTCTTTCATCAAATATAGAACAAAAAAGGTCAATAAGCTTTAGTCAGATATGTTGAACGTTAAATTTTTGTAGATATCTGTACCAGTTGAATGGGAGAAAATATGCAAATAGTTATTAAATTCATTTAAATATTTTTATGAATTCATTTATATACAGCCAATAACTTAAAATTATTCATTTGTATTAAATTTTCGTGTTCCATTTCATACGCCTGGAAAAATAATGAATATCTTCTTTCCAATCGAATCTTATTTTAAACTTGTTCGATAACTTTTTCGCGCATTCAACAAAGCAGACGCGTCTCAGTTAAAAAATAACCTATAAAATATTGAGATTAATACATGACTGGAAAAAGGCCATTTAGTCCTATGAGTCGTGTTTCTTAAAACACCATGAATATGGTAAGGTGCAAATATAGAGTAAACAGAAGGAAATAGAGAACTCCATTTGCGTAACCACAGACCCCCAATCAAGTTGGTTGAGAGGTATGCTAATGACACTGGGGTATGTTTCTTGGCATTACATGGGTCCTTTGATTCGAGTTGAAGAACGTTTGAATACCCAAGGGTATTTAAGTTTTATCGCAGATTCAGTATATCGTTCTATATTAATAAAGTATGTGACAGGCTCACGCGTCTTTTCTTTAACATAACCTTTGGGTTCTTTGACGGCCAAAATTAATGGCAACCCTTTTAAACCAAAACCCAAAAGCGAAATGCAGGAGAAATGCAAATAAAAGATATTTTTAAAAAAGAACAGAAATTTGTAACAGGAGGGAATTTAGGAAAGTTATTTTTGGGAAAGATACAGCGTGAATTGACCCCCCTATCATGTTCCGGATACCCAGCCATTGCTAAAAGTTGCATCCCTTACGCGCCCGCGTTTCCATACAGTGTTTTGAATCTTGTTTGGATTGGTGGGACTGATTATTTGATTTTGGGGTTTTTGCAATATTATAAAGTAAAAGGTAGGTGGATTATAATTATTTAGATAAAGTGGTCTGACCAACCGGTTTTAACTATTTTTGTGTGAGATCATTATAGATTCTCATTTTATAAATTTATCTAAATTGTTAGAGGTTTAAAATTATATTTTCTTAATAAATCAATTAAAATTTAAAATCCCTTTCATTTGAGAACCCTACCCCTAACTCCCCTGACAATAAAAGATATGGTCACGAAAAGGGGCCATACCCAAAGTGACTCCTGAGATAACTTTCAACGACAATTTCCCCTTTACTTTAAAGTTAGCGTTGTCCCGAGCATTTTTTAAAGATCCCACAGAAATTTAATACTTAAAGTCAGGAAAAAACACGGGTGTGCTCAAATCAGCCGTAAAAGATCGGGCCCCCCGCTAAAGGGCCCCAATATGTTAACTACAATCCACTAACAGGGTTTTCATACCTAAAAAAGGGTTCCAAAAAGGGGTACAGGGCCCCTCAAAACTAGCTACCCCCTGAACAATCACAATCTCATTCCAATTGGGAAAAATTGGAAGAGTTCAAAAGTGTAACCAGAGTAAGTACCCCAATATAAAGGCAGAAGGGCAAATCGGGTATTTCAAAACCCCCACATACCAATGACTCACAGGGGTTTATGCGTGTATATATATATATATATATATATATATATATAACTATTTTAACCCCTTTTTCCTAAATCTGAGGTTGACTTGGGAATTTTATAAATTTTTTAATTTATAATTTTTTTAATTTTTTTTGAAAAAATTTGAATTTTTCTTCTATATTCCAATTGATATTTTGAAATGGGATTTAATATTATAAGATTCATATAATTTAATTTTTTTTTGATTATTGTTGTGATTATATATATATATATATATATATATATATATATATGTGTTGTGTGTGTGTGTTTTTTTTTTGGGGGTGGGTGTTATATTTTACTTTTCATCCATTTCTGTTTATATATATATATATATAAACAAGAATGGATGGAACATGTAGCTGTGCAAAACTGGTTAAACTGAACCTTTATATAAATTATTAAAAGCTGTTGTACATCTGCGTTGTTTATAATATTGCAGCATCAATATTTTTTAGTTACAATATTTGTTTGTTCTTTTTATCTTTGATATTCAAATAATTTTTCTGTCTCTCTTTCTCTCTGTTAGAGATAATTATACATGCATATACGTATATATGTAGGTAATAACTAAAGGTTCTAAACTTATATAATATTCTTTAAATCAGAATTCTGAATACCTTACTTTGAAACGCATCTTATTTCACCTCGCAATAAAGGATTAAAAGCTGTACTTTATTAGAAATTCTTCGTTTATAGGATTAGACCTTGGATTTTTTAGACAATTTATTAGGGTTTTAGAAAATGTCATAAAAAAATACGTGTTTTACTAACGGTTAAAAAAACCTTTAAACACTGATGAAATTTTCAAAAATTAACATATATTTCCCTTCATGTTTTAAGTAATGATATGTATTATATATTACGTCAACGTTTCTCAAACTGTGGGACGCGCCCCTGGTGGGGCGTCATAACTCTGGGAGGGGGGGGGCGCGGGGCGGGTTAAAAATAGAAAAAACAAAAGATTTTTTTAAAAATTATTTATTTTTTTAAAGAAACAAACAAAATACTTTCTGACATAAAAAATAAACACACACACACTTTTAAAGACTGATATAAAAAACATTATAAATGCATCAGTACTGGCAATGTTTTTTTATAGTTAATTTTAAAATACTAAGTTAAGAAAAATTTAAAACCCTTAGAAACCCCCAAGTTGTCATATATAAAATTTTTCAAAAAATAAGACTTACATTGATAATTTGAAAGATTCAAACTAATCCTTCAACTGCAGATTAAATTTTTTTCCCGATTCCCCTTTAATCCCAAATCTTTTTTGGGACATATGCACAATGTGTGGTAAATTTGGGGGGGAAAAAAAAAAAGGGAAAAAACTTTGAATTAAGTAAATCCTTCGAAAAACATTATAAAAGGTCATTTTATTTCATTCCAAAAGCATTCGGAATAATTTAAGGATAGCAGTAAACAAAAAAAAGATCGTTTTTGGAAAGATATATATATATATATATATATATAAAACGCCCGGGGAAATGCAAAACCTAAAGGGGGGTTTAATTTTATATCCGCCGGGGGCGCCAAGAAGTTAAAGTCGTTTTGTAGCTTTAGTGTCAAAGTATCGTATTATCGAATTCAATACATTCTCATTGTGTAGAGAGGGGCGCGATGAAAATTATAATTGAATATTGGGTCTGAAGTATTGAAAGTTTGAGAATTACTGTATTAGGGTTTTTCCCTGGTTTCCTTATATATTTAAATCTAGAAAAGTTGTAATTCTCTTTCTTGTTACTTGAGCGAAAAAAGATGTATAATTTTCTCTTTTAATGTTATAGTAAAAGATGATATGATCAGAGTATTCCGATTTTAAAATTCCCCACTAAGCTTTTCCCCAAAAAAATGAATAAAATATGTTGATAAAACACCCACCACACACAGAAAGAAATATTCTCTCCCCCCCCACAGAAAGAAAAAATAGCATACTTCTTTCACAAACATTTTCTCTTGCCCAGTTAAATATTCATTAATTTCTTTTGATAAAGTTAACATAAACAAAAATGTAACGGTTTATCTCAATGCCCCAAATTTCTAACCTAGAAAAAATAAATTTTCATAAAAATTGTTTTTATTATCAAAATTTATTATTGTTTTTAAAGAAAAACCCCGAAGTCTTTTTATTTTGTTTCATTAACAAAAAATAAAATCAGCTTTTAATGTTCTCTGGATGGATGAAATTCTTTAACAGGAATATTTATTTTACGGAAAGTGGAAAACACAAGTGGAAAAAAATACATTTTATCTACGTGCTTAAAGTATCAAAAATTCAACTTTCCTCAGACTCGAAAAAGAAAAAAGGTTTTATTTTTTTTTGTAAAAATCATTTTTTGATGTTTTTTAAACCTTTTTTAAAAGGAAAATAACATATTTGTTTGGTGAAACAAATTAAATAGGGTAAAGCTGTAGGATTTTTTTTTCTGATTTTTAAGCGCTACGAAATATTTCAAGCATCCCAAGCGTTTTACTATTTAGTACAGAATTTGTTCTTTTCTAGTTTTGCAGAAAACGAAGGAAGCTAATATTTACTGGAATAAAAAAACGGGTTGTAGCAGGGAAAAAAAAAAGGTTAAATAAATGTTTTTTCTCTTATTTTACAAAAAGGAAAAACCCCCAAAAAGGGATTTTTTTTCCCAACCTTTTTTCCAAGGTTTTGCAACAGTTTTTAGTACCCCAGCTTTTTAAAAAGGGGTAGTCGGCTTTTTGATACAAAGGGGCCACTCGTTTTTTCCTTTTCCAGTCGGGGGGGTTGAAAAGCAGACTATTCCCCCAAACGGGGTTCATTGTCGTCTGCCCCCACAAAAGGGGGGAAAGAAGGGGGGTGTTTCCCCTTTTTTGGGTTTGGGGAAAGGGTTCCCAAAATTTAAATTCGTCGCATTAGGATAGGGGTGACCAACCATTTTGGGAAGAGTACCACTATTTGAAAAAAAATAGGTATGCGTGCCACTTTCAGTTTTTCCAGCAAACAAATATGGAAACTTAAAAAAAAGTTTTAGACTTTTATTTTTAAAAAAAACCGAAACCCTTTTTTTTTATGAATCCCATGTTGTCGGAAATTTTAAAAAAATGAATAAATAAACAAAGTACGACTTTGGGGGTTTTTATAAATAAACTTTTTTCATGTTCCATCAGTTCGGGGTTAGGGTATAAAATTTAAAAAAAGTAACAAGGGGGAAATTTTAAATTTTAAAGGGAATTTAAAATTTGGCAAATTTCCAACTTTAATTTTCCAAAACTTTTATTAGGGGGGTTTGCTTTGGCGAAAATGCTAACAAAATAAGGGTTTTTATAGGTGAATCCCAAATTGGGTTTTTTGGGGATATTTTTTTTTATTATGTTCATTTCAAAAAAACTTATTGACCAAAAAATATTTTTATCCAAATTTTTGAGGGGGTACTTTTTTTTTTCCGGGAAAAACCCCATTTCAATAAATTCCCCCAAAAGTTTATTTATAATTACCTTTTTATTTTTTTTAAAAAAATTTTTTCGGGTAAATCTTCGGGCCGTTACAACTCCAACCCTTTGGGCCCCGTGTTGGCTGGGATTAGGGGAAATAGTATGGTGACGGTTTTTATTTTCAAAAAACAAGATCTACGAATTGATAGCTTAAAAAAGGGGGAAACCCCTTTAAAGTGACCAAAAAAGATCGAAAAAAGTTCTGTTAACACTGAGAGGCATCGTTGTTCTCGCCTTTTTGGGAAAAAGAAAGAGGGGCTATAATATCCAGCGCAAGTATCAAAACCTTCTACAAACAAAAAGTGAATCACTACCCTCCTTCCCTCCTTGGTCAAAATAATGGAGTTTCCCCCATGTTTAAAGTCTCCGATCTCCCAAAGACTACGAGTGGAAAGATTTCATGTTGTATAGAAGTGTTGACGACTACCCCTTATTCAGTGCTGAATACTAGCGTTGTTTCAAAATTTTGGAAAAAGAAATTGCCAAAATCCCTTTACTTTTTTACTTTCTCTAGTAATTTTTGGAATGAAATACTATAATATTTATATGCTTATATTTTTTATTGGATATTTTATGCTTTTTTTTTTAAAATTCTTTTTAACAGTTCGGGTATTCCCAAAATTTAAAACTATTTTTTTGATCAAACCCTTTTCCAACCAATTCAAAATAATTTCAAAGGAAGAGAGCATCTCAATATAAGCAATATGTGGATCAACAGCGAAATACCCGAATTATGAAAAGACTATCAATATCGACCATCTTATTACAGGATCAAATCTATGTTCCATTTATTTTAACACGATTAAACTTTAGTGATCAACCGTCACTTTAATTCTTTCTCCTATCAGATATTTGAAATATGATATGAAATACTATAATACCTGATCAGAAGAAATCTCTCTCTATTCTATATCTCATCACATTCTACTCTCTCTTACTAGCTTGAAAGCTTAGACAAGCGATACTTAACCTGCGTCACACCGAGCCTTTTTAAGTTCCCCGGCCATGACCCATTGCTCTGAGAAATTTCATTTTTTAAGATCATTGTATTAAAAATTTGATGGTAAATTCTTTGTCAAGAAATCAAATATATATCAATTTTGCTTTTTGGTGTCGGTGTCGTACGGGGTACAAATTGATATTCTTTTTCTATTTGGAACGGTTACGGTTAGTGATAACAGACAACAGAGGAGTAGCGACAATTTTATGGGTGGAAAGGATTTTTAACTATCTTTCATACCTTGCAAGCGAAAAATATTTGAAGAAAATATATAGTTTCAAGACGATTGGGAGGTTGACTATTTTATTGTGAAAAACGAACATGAATCAGCAATTGTTTGATTTGTCACGAAAGTGCTGTATTTAAAAAATATCAATAAACAGGAATCTTTAAATGGCACTTTTCCTCGAAGATCTCTTTCAAGAGTTGATAAGTAGGCTTTATTGAATGGTCTTTGGAACAGCAACAAAGTGTTTTGTTAGTGGTAATACTGCAGCGGTAACAAAGACATATCCTATGAAGTTTGCTATATTATTGGCAATCATATGAAACCGTTTACTAATGCAAAAATTGTGAAGGACTGTTTTTTAAAAGTTTCTAATTTAGTGTTAGTAACAAAAACATAAAATATAAAAAATAATAATTGAAAAAAGCAAAACAGAAGTTATAATATTTTGATGCATTTTTGACATTTTAAATTACCACTGTTATCTTGATCTTAAAGCATTTTGTAATGACTTCTCTCAGCTCTGGGTTAACTATTTATTTCAACATGAAATTCATCAAAATAATAAATAAAAGGGTATATTCTAATTACAGTTCAATATCAATTTAGAGTCTCTTTCACACTCTTTCCGTTCCTGGATTTTCCAAGCCGGGAGACCGCTGTACTACGCGGGCTCGTCCGTAATCATTTCCCGAGTCTCTTCCGTACTCTCTCCCGTTTCCTCGATCTTCGCCGAGACCGCTGTACTTCGCGGGCTCGATCGCTCAAGGGACGGCCGAACCGCTCCCTTCAAAGATCCAGTTTTTTTTTCTTTCGTCCGGACTCTCGTCCGTTTTATATCATCTCTCTCTCCAGTCAACCACCGTCATCCCCTTTGTTGGCCTAGTCCCCATCCTCCTGCTGCCGCCTTCCGGTCTCTGGCCTCTTGATCGTCGTACCCCTCCGCGCCACATTCGGTCTCGTTTCAGCTTTGTCCCAAAGAGACGCCAAGGCTGTGTACATTTTTATGGGGCTCAGTCGCGACGTCGCCTCCGAGCTTGAAAAGAAACACATGATAAGGCGCCTCTTTGACAGTCCGGTCAGCTGGGCAAAAGGTGCCGAAACTCGACCATCCAGCTACGAAATTCCCTTTCCCCGCAATTAGGAAATTCCTGGGAAATTTTTACAGCTTCTGTCGGCAAGGGATCTGTTGGAAAATAGGGGAAAGAGATATGCTTCGTCACAATTTCATCCCCTTCCTCCTATACCATTTATGCTCATGTTGCTGCCCGGGTGAAATAACTAACATACGTTTGCGGCCCGCGTGAAATAACCAACATACGTATGCGACCTACGTGAAATAGCTGACATATGTATGCGGCACAGCAGAAAAAAAAAGGTTGAGTACCCCTAGCTTAGACTATATAACGTAAACTAAATTTAAATATCACGGTTTCTTCTTAAAAAGTGGTGGGTGTAATTTTAAACCTTGTTTTTCCCCGGAGTTTTAAAAAAAAACCAGATAGATCCGTCCCCCAAATTTTTTCAATTTTTTAATTAAAATTGATTTACTTAATTTTTAATCGAAATAGTGAGGTTTATTGCCAAACATTAACATTAATATATCATATCGTTTACTAATTTATTTAGTATTTTTTGAAAATTAAAAAGTAAAAGTGCGGGGATGGAAAAACCCGGGACGCGACAAATATTTTTGACACGCCGGATCAAAAGGGTTTTTTGCATTTTTTTTCCCAAAATTTCACAGTCTACTGTGAAAAAATTCCCGAAAACGGAAGAGATCGGTTGCGGGCGGCGGGGAAAAAACCCCTTTTTTTTGGGGTTGTCTTGTCTTACTTATGTCGTATACTACTATTGCTTATGTTTAAGGCTTTTCCGCGCATAGCATAATCTATTTCAGGGTTTTAAATTTCTGCGTTTTATTTACGATAAAAACAAGTTTAGCAAGCAAAAAAGGGCAAGAAAAATAAGTTAACAGGGGTTTCAAATTTAAAAAACATGGTTTTAAAGGGTAAAGACGACAAAGGGTGTGTGTTTTATGTTCTGGAATATGGTATGCAGAACATCGCCCGAAAAACATTTTTAAAACAAATCACAAACCCCTTTTTTATAAAAAGAGTAAATCACAGAAAAAATAATTTTGCGAAACCGTTTGGCAGAGGGCCCAATTTCAGCGGGGTATTTTTTAAAAAAAGTAACATCTTCCCCAAAAAGGTTTTTTGAACCAATCCAAAAAAAAATTTGCACTAATATTATTTTAAAAAAATTTACATGTATAAAAAAAAACATTTATAACATCAAAAAAATGTATTTTTCGTAATAAATATATAGAGTTTTGGTTAAAAGTATTTACTTTTTTTATTTTCCCAAAATTAGTTGATTTCGTCTTACCTCACTTAAAAACTTCTTTTTGGAAAAATGGCACGTTGATCCATAAAGGTTCGCCACCCCTGGTATAGTGTAATTTATTTAAATAAACCCTCGAAATATCTATTTCGGAGGCCCATTTCACCTATTCTGTCTACATTTTATTCTCTAGAAAAAATTATCTTCGACCAACAAAGGGGGCAATAAAAAATGTCTTAAAAATTTTAAACCCTTTTTAAAATTTTTAAATGACTGATTTTTGGGGAAAATTAAAAATAAAAGCAATTTTTCTTTTTTTTCTTTGTTATTTATTTATACATCAACATTGAGGTAAATTTATAGAAGATTTACTATTGAGGAATTAAAATAAAAAAAGCAATTTAAAGGGTTTATTAATCCCCTTTTTTTATTTTTTTCATCAACACTTCTTTCAGATATTTTTCCTATTTTCCCTTTAAAAGAAAAGAAAAAACGCGAAATGCAAAGTCAAACAATCTAATAAATAAAATTTCCCCCTTATTTTTGAATTAGAGACATTTTACAAACTTTAGTCACTTCAGCCTAGCAGTCCAGACTAGCCCAAATATGGATAACTGACAATATCATGCTGTGTATAAACTATGTTTAAAAATTTCCCAATACCCTAAACCCTGGTTTTTTAAAAAAATGGGCAAATTTTTTTTTTAATTTTTTTTTATAAAATCTTATCACTTTTATAAAAAAACCGTTTTATTTTTTGTTCACTAGGAACAAAAACTACATTTTTTAAAAAAGGGTGCCAAAAAATTTTTTAAAAAATGTAAAACCCCCAAAAGGTTTTTTCTAGAAATTTTGTTTTTTTTTAAAACTCAAAAAATAGCGATTCCAAAAAATTTTTTTTTTTAAATTTAATTTCTAAAAATTTTTGTTATGTTCTTATAACAGTAGAAGGTTTTTAAACCCTCAGATTTATTAATCACCGTTTTTTTCAAAATTTAAGTTCTTCATTTTGGGAAAATAATCATTTTTTTGCAATTTTTTATAAAAACTAAGATGAAGTTTTGTTTTTTTAAAAAAATTAAAAAAAATCTTTTTTTCCTGAAAGTCACCAAAAAAAGGAAAGTAAATTTATCAAAATTGAAAAATTTTAGAATTTGTTCATTTACTATTTGTACAGAGCGGGCACCGTTTATGCAATATTTGTCAATTTTTACCCATTTTTTTTCCATTTTAAAAGTAAAAATTTATTTTTCAATTCTTAATTTTAGTCTTTTTTTCTTTAAATGTACTAAATAAATCTAAAAACCACAAAAAAGTCTCCATATATCAATTATTTAAAAAAAAAAGTTGTCGCAAGTAGTCGGATACCTTAAGCTTCTATAGCTAATTTTACTTTCAACTTTATCTCCTAGAGATGTAAGGACATTTTAATTTACTTTTAGTAAGGAATAAAGTTTTGCGATAGATGTTGAAAATTTAAAATTAATGAGGTTTTGGTTCTTTAAGGATACAATATGTAGTTGCACACATAAAAGGAAAGCAGTCAGTATGAACCACTTTTACAATTAGCTGTTGAGTGGAAGTTGTGGACTATTAATTAAAAATTATCGGGATGAATTCTCTAAAACTAATTACTGGCTACGTGGACTGGAAACTTCGTTTTACATCTAATTAGTATTTTATAATTAGAACAAATGCAGTTTGTCTACATTAAATGTCTCATATTGCAAAATTATAGTGGGTTCTTGCATGTATTCTCCTCAATTAATCACTTGGGTTATTTTATTAAGATGATTAACATTAGAACCTTGCCTAGTGAAGGTTGAAATGTGCATTAAACTTTATTAAGTATATATTTAGTGAAGAAAATAAAGATTTTATTTGATTGTTTATTAAAGTTGAACTTTGAAGCAACTAGAAGACTGCTTTTGACAGATACTGCAATTTTGTATCTCTGTCAAATGACATACTTCTACATGATGTAAAAGGAAAGACTTCGAGCCTTTACAGATTTAACGTGCGTCAGCCCCTTAAGATAGGTGTTAGAAACCTATGGTCAAGCCTTTCACATATGGCACGCGGTACAATTTTCATTGACACTTAGCAATACTCTAAAAGTTTGTCAATTGTGAGTGGATGGAAGTTGATAACTTTGGAATAAAGCTTTTTGGGCTAACACGTTCAGACATATGGAAAGAAATATTTGTGCAATTACAAAAAATCTGTAAGATAACTCTAACGATAGATGGAGAACTATTTCAAATTATTGGATGTCATCGCTGCAGAGATTTAATCATTTGAGAAAAACCGCTGGCAATCTACTTTTTCCGCTACTCCGTAACTATGTGAAAAAAACCTTTCTTCATTTGAAAAATACAGCAAAGACCCCGCTTAACGCGTGGTATACGTTCCATCAAAGTAGAGCTTAATATGAAACAGCGTTAAACGAGGTTATCTCATCATGCAAATAATGGGGTTAGGGCAGTGTTTCTCAAACTGTGGGGCGTGCACCCTAGGGGGCGTGATAACCCTACGAGGGACGCGAGCAAATTGAAAAGTCAAAAAAAAAGATTATTTTTAATAATTATTATCTAACTGAAAGAAAAAAAAACAATTACATTCTGACATAATAAAAAGTAAAATACTCATTTACACTATTATACACTTATAAATGTATCAGTACTGCAGAATCTATTTTATAATTAATTTAACAAAACTAAGTTAAGGACAAGTTTAATAATTACCATTGACCCCATGGATTTGTCATCAATAAAATTATATGCCAGCATTAATAGTTATCTTGATAATTTTCACGGTTTATAATTAATCCATTAACTGCCGATTAAACGTTACGTGATTGGTTCCCCAATGCCACCGTGTGATATGGTCACTCTTTGGTGAACATATCTTTGATTTTCAGCGTGAATTAGAGGTGTGGGATTTTCAAAATGAATAGACATTTTAAAATTCTTAATATGACTTGATTAAGAATATAACTTAAACTTCTAATAATATAGATAAATTTATATAAGTGAGAATCTAATGAACCAAACACACACAGCGATAGTTAAGCCGAATCACGTAATTTTAGACCACTTTATCTAGAAAGTAATTATAATTATCACCTGCTTTCCGAAATTCTGATAATATTACATCCTAATATCAAAATAATCAGTCTTACCCTTAATCAGCTAAGATTCTATCACGGTACCGTCTGAACAGTGTGCAATGGTATGCACCTTGTAGTAATGGCTCGATATCTTGGTAACTTTACGATATGACGCGTCAATTCCGCACTCGTATATCTTCCAATCATAACTTTTCTAAATTGCCATGCACTAACTACTGAAACTTCCTGTTCTTTTTCACTTCATCTTAATTGCATTTTCATAATCGTATTTCACTTCTTGGATTTTGGTTGGAAAAGATTTGCCATTAATCTTGGCTGTAAAAGAACCCAGCACATAAGTAAGCGTATGTGGTGTATTGAGGGGAGTAGAAAAGGAATAAATAGTCAAAAATCCTCTGAAATAAGTAAATCATCCACAAACGCTGTCAAGGTCATTGTATTGCTTTCCAAAGCCTTCGGAATAATTTTATGGATAGCAGTTCACAGAAAAAGTAGTGCTTCGGAAAGACGTTATGTATACGTCCAGGAGCAATTAACTCACTACTTAGCGAGGCGTTTATATACGTCGGAGGTACTTAAGAGGTTAAAGTCGTATTGTAGGTTTAGCATCAAAATATAGTATTATTGAATTTAATACATCGTTATTGTATGGTGGGGGGCGCGATGAAAATTATGATTGAATATTGGGTCGCAAACATTGAAAGTTTGAGACGCACTGGGTTAGGGGAAGACGGGTAGAAAATTCGTCAGGTTATTTTCCCACTAAATTTATTACTTATGTTGTTTATGACAATAAAACAAAAAATTATTTCTTACAAATATAGAAACATAATAAATGAATATGCATATAAAAATAAATAAAATGCTAAGTCAGCATGTTTCATATTTCAGATCATTCAGTCTCTTCTGTATTTCCAATTTTCTGCCATTTTATCCAGAAGGTAGATTGGATTAATGGCATTTTGCGTTCAATTTCGTCGTCAATCCATATAGAAAGTCTTTTTTCCATTTTCTCTATTGTATTATTTCTAGTACGGGTAATTCTAGTGGCAGAGCTTGTCGTACTACCAGTTACCGATAACAGAATTTTTTTCTTCATTATTAAATGGTCCTTATTGTTGAAATTGCCAAATTCAATGCAGCACCAATTTGAGATTGACTTTTACTGGTACCTAATCTTCTATTCACTTGCATTTTAGTTTCTAATGAAATGCTTTTTATCGCCTGTTTTCTTGTTTTTATTATCATCCGCTTGATAAAACTAAAATCATAACATTTACATCGCCTATAGCAATCATTGCCTGTATATAAATTTTATACTTACAATAACACCGTCAACAAATGTTTTGGAAACGATAAAAATGCTTTCACGTATAATACCGCAAGGAAAAAACGCACCGATAACTGTAGGATATCGGGAAGCCTAACGCTGCGTGCTATTTCGGGGAATCTCACAATTCAAATAAAAGAGCGTTAAGCCGAAGCAGCGCTAATCGAAACAGCGTTAAGCGGGATCTTACTGCACTCTGATTCAGAGAAGTTTTTTAACAACTGAATTATCAGAATCGTGTTAAATTAAAAGTCACAAATTATATACTCTTGATATTGCTATATGAAATAAAACGGTGTGGACAGATATTTGCATTAAAATATATTTTATCTAACTATATTGAAAAGAAATACTTACATTTATTTTTGTTTGTTTGTTATTTCTATATATAAATATGTTTAAAAGGTATAAAATACGTAATCTACTTACAATCTTAATTTTTTATTTGTGTTGAAGAAATTGTTATACTTTGTTGCTTATTTTTATAATAATTAACAACTTTAAGGGGGTTACTTCACGCAGCATTTTCCCTATCTCCGTAATGTTAAAAATGACCAATTTTAAGGAACATTTTTAAAAAATTGGCATAGTGTACAGTCATGAATTTTTGTGTATTTTATTCATTGTATTGTTTTATTAATTTAATGGAGCATTTTCAAAATTTTTGATTAGTTTTTTTAAAAAATTCATATGTGGAGTAACACGTCAAATTTTTTAAAACAGTGAAATTTCTTGTACATTTTAATCCATAAATATTTTTGAATAATTTTTTTGACAAAAATCTCATTAAAATATTTATTTGTATAGATGTTAACACATATTGCAAGGAAGTTTCCAAGGCTATAAAATAAGTAGTTTTTCAAAATGTTCCTTTGTGTTGAAATTTACACTTTTGAAAAAGAGATTTAAAGTAAAAACTTACTATTAACTAATACATACCAAAACTGTAACTTGGATTGCTAGTGTCATCTGCAAGATCATCTTCTTGTCTACATTTTAATTGTTTGTTTTAATTCTACAGCTTCTTTTGGTTCATTGTAAAAACTGCCTATTCTGGCACTGCTAATACACACATAATCTACTTCTTGCAATGCTCGACATTTTGTAAAATCTGGGGTTGTGTGAATGTTTAATACATCTAAAACTTTTAATTTGGTACTGAAGTCTTGATTATATAAATATAACTTCATGTACTATGAACCTGAAGTACTTAATTAACGGCATTCTACGTTTTGGAATTATACACCATCTTATTTCGCATTCACTAATATTTTTGAGGTTTATCAAGCAAGCATCTAGACAAAGTTCCAAGATTAGAGACCTCCAAATACTTTTGTAATTTCTAATTGCAATAGGTAGAATCGTGTTTATGCTTATAATGTGTAACCTTTCAGTTTGGACATATTATATATACACCACAAGTCATTTCACATGGGGCATAAACCGTGTCGTAGATTCAAATCTGTGAACATTTATCAAAAATATGGCCAAATAATAGCTTGCCTTATGGCCTAACAAATTTTCACGGACCATTTTGGAATAACCAAGCTTATAGTATCTTTACAATTTGTCTATTTTTGCATCAGTCAAGCCATTATGGCATCTAGAGATTTTTGTCCTCAAGCTTTTGTCTTTAATTTTTGATTTTAACGTTTTAAGTCATGTCTCTCTCTTTTGTTTCAACACACACACACATGTCAACACATTCTAATTTTTCAATATTGCCATATCTTTAAAAGGTTTAGATTCTAAAACTTTGCTTTGGCCCATGCTTTAGAGGTCCAAATATTATTGTATATCGTAAATTGTGTAATGTCTGCAAGCGATGGAAGATACAAAAATAAAGAAGAGTACACCTCTTCTTCCATTCCACCCCATTTTACAGTGTAACGTGCCGAAAACTCATCGCTATTTTACATTGCTGTTAAAATACATAGCTTGCATTTTCGCGACAATATTTCAGTATCAACAACTTTCCCAGTGTCCAAACCAACTGCCGTAACAAAACCATTTATATAAGTATGGCCTTTTTCTGCCAGGTACCATCGATAATACAGGTACATTTTGGCATCCATTATTAAATGATATTGCACCGGCAGCAGCTATCTCATAGACAGATTTAATTACTTTTCTGTCGCGTTATTTAATGTAGCCATGGAATCGTAAAACCACTTTGGTGTAGGTGAAAATTCATAACTCCGCAACACTATTTTGCAACTCTTCTTTTTTAATAGACCTCATAGCATATGAAAGTCTATTGTTCACTTGATACGAATTTTTGTATCTTTTTGATTAACTACTGTTCAGTAAACCTGGTATTAAGAAATGTTTGAATAAGACCACAAAAAGTCACAACATATTAACAATTTTGTAGTAAAATTTATGTGTAAGATACTTTGGTTTTACATTCTATTTATATTTATTAATGTTGTTTCAAAGCACAAAGAAACAGTACAATGTCCTGAGTCACTGCATAAACATTCAAATGGATAAAAAACATACTGCTATTAAAAGCTTACTTTAACTTGCTTTTAAGCTGAATTATTTTGTTGAAATCGTCACGGCTGTTATGTAACGTTTAATTCATCGAGGATTTAGGTTTTTGTACATTTTCCAAACTTCGTTTTTAAACGTTTTATTATTTAGCAAGTTTTAAAAAGCGTTTTTAAACATTTTATCATTATTGTTTTTGATGGGAAAAACTATTCCACACGATAGCAAGAAATTCGTTGGCCTTTATGTGAGGTTAAAATATAAGTGCGATTTACCAAAAAGTAAACAAACATCTACACAACTATTCTTCACTTCTTTCCTGAATAGGATTGCTGATCAGAGAAATAAATTCTTTTTAATCGATTTAAACTATTGAAAAGGCTGAAAAGTAGCATGAGTCTTTGTTTGATTTGAGGAGCGTGGCGATCCGCTGTTTAGGGGTTTGATATAATATATAAAAAAATATTAAAAATACTTCTAATTCAGTTAGAACAAAAATTTAAATTGCATTAGAAAGAGTGGTATTTTATTTTTCAATTAAATTGAAAATCGATTTTACCGGATTTCGTGAAGTGACCCCCTTAAATGTTGCAAAATTAATGTATAGCAAAACTTTTCTTGACTTCTATACCCTAACTCTACATGCATTACCACATGAATCGAATTGTTTCAAATATATTATTTCCGTGTGGTTTCCTGAATCATATTGGTAGATTGGTTTGGCTGATGAGTTTGGTGTTTTATGGCACAGAGCCAGTTTTGGCTTTAATGCGCCAAACATTCATAGGTCTGTGGTCTGGACGGGAAAAAGGTATGGCACGCCATATTTAAACTTTCTAAGGTTTTGAAAAGGACTGATTAAAAGATAGGAGAAAGGATAGACTAGAGGAATAGAATAATTAAAATGCATCGAGGAAATATTACTGAGGTTAGAGTGAATGTCCCTGGATCGAATACTTTTATTATTGTTACTCATGCCACCTGATTGATGATTGTTAGATGGAACCCACTTGACATTCGGCATCACCCTGAGGCCAGTTAGCCCGCGACTGTTGTTAGCTGGCGACACCACCAGGCACCATACAAGTGACAATACGATTTGGCTCGGTCCCACCCCAATTTTGAGGAAGAACACCCTTGGACTTGGTCAGAGGCCTCACACCTTTCTTCCCCTTAACTCAAGAGATTACTTGCGGCCCGACGAATATTTAGAGTACCCTCCCCCATGCCGAAAAGACCCTATACGATTACAAACATCCTGCCTTCCCCAGCATTTGAATCCATGTCCAAGGGCACAGCAGTCAGCGTAACTAGCTATTATACCGGATGGAAGGCTATATCTTCCTTAATCTATAGTTTAGAAAACGTAAGATAATTAAATTGCATTATAATCCTTATTAGATAGTATCCAGAGTTAAGGCATTCTATATATTTAATTTATTTTGATTTTGATTATTCGAAGGCTGAACTGCTAAATTTTGAATAGTTGACGTCTAATTTGACAGTTAAAATCTGAAAATCCTGTATTTTTCTAATAAAGAAGCAAGCTCATCAGAAAGTTAGAATAATTCTGCGTAATCATATTGAGTTTAAATATATATTTTATTGAAACAATAATTTAAAATTTCACAGACCTTTTCAATGGAAAAATAACTGTAAAATGTCCTCAGCAATAATCTCAAAACCAGATTTTTTTTTTTAAAGTTAATGATATGGATCTTTCGTTTTTATTTCATGGACAAAGCCATTCCTTTTCAGATCCCTCAAAAGCGAAGTATTAAATTCAAGTAATAATTATTTCCTAAAGTACTTTTATGTTCTTGAACATTACGTTTGGTCTTTGTTAGAAAATTTATTTTTACACTGGTGTGCAAAACTTAAGCAACAATGTAAAATTTAGCAGATAGCCATGAAATTGCAGAAAAGGAGGTCTGGAGATCAGTACGGTGGTGAACACGTAAGTCAACAGAAACGTCAATGCGTGTGCAAATTTCAGGAACAAAACGTCAGAAGCGATGTGAGCGTGCGCAAGGCAGCGTGATGTCGGCGCGCGCTGTCAACCGATGCAGAAGTAAACTGAAGGACGGAGACGCCAGATTCAACATATTCGCGCTGCAAGTGCCAGTGAAGGTCAGTTGGTGAAATATGGCTAGAATAAAATCATCTGGACGACTTCACACGTGGAAGAATGATCGGAAAGTTGGAGGAGGGACGTACTGTCACCAGTGTAGCTGCAAGTTCGGAATCAACAAAAGTGTCGTTTCGCCATCGCGGGAAAACGTTCCCAAGAAACACCAGTTACAGCTGTTGCGAGGTTGAAGGTGGTGGCCGCCCACGATGACGACAACTGCAAGGGGAGCCGGTGATATATCTCATCCTGCAGGCGAAAAAAGTTCGACAGCAGTCAGCAAGCGCCATTGCTCGAAGCCCTGGCGCTTTAACTGGTCGACAAGTGTCGCGGTTTACTGTGGCCAGACGCCTTCACAAAGGGGCCTGTTCGCCCGCCGTCCTGAACGCTGCCTCCCGTTGAAATTGGCCTGCGGCCACCGTTTACAGTGGCCCAAGAGAGCACAAAAACTGGACAACTGATAAAGTGGGTCGTCAATGCTCTTTACGGATGAGAGTCGGCTCGGTACCAGAAGCGATTCTCAACGTTTTTGATTTGGAGAGATCGGAACGGTTTTATCCCAGTAACATCAAAAGGAAGAGACTTACCGTTACGGTGGTCCTGGAGTCTGTTGAGGGCATTATGCTGAACGGGCGAACTGAGCTTCACATTTTCGACCAGGGGTCTGTAACCGGGGATCGCTGCTGTTAGGAGGTAGCTGCTTCCCCATGTGCGTCTTCCGAGGTGCCATTGGCCCCAGACACCATTTTTATGGATGACAATGCACTACGGCCACATCGCACTCTTGCTGTTGAGGAGCTGCTGGAAAGTGAACATATCACTCCGGAATGGATTGGCCAGCATGCTACAGATTTAAATCCCATCGAGCATGGGTGAGATGCTTTTAGGGGAGACGTATTGCCACACGCTTACATCATCCGGGGAGAACAACCAACTCAAAACAGATGTTGATTGAGGAATGGGCATACTACCTCAAAATGTTGCACCAGCTTGTTCTGAGTATGCGGAGACGGTGCGAAGCAACCATTGTAGTAAGGGGAGGGCATGTGCCATATTAAGGAACACCTGTTTGTTGTTCTTCCTGTTGGATAGACAATCATGAGTCACGATACTAAGCGTTCAATAAAGCTTGTTTTTGTTTTATTCCATACCGTATGCGTTGTATTCCTTTTTCAGCGTCGATGCTTTCGTCATCCTTTACGTACATAATACTCTCCCTCATTTCAGAATTTCATGTCTCTCAGATGAATTTTCATGAAGTTATGGCAATAAACCCACCTGTTGCTTAAGTTTTGCACACCAGTGTACTATCTTGTTCGAGTATACTTTTCAGCTACTTTTAGTTGTTAGGGATTTAAATGTTTACAAAATAATTTTAGTACTTTTAAACTTATTACATATTTTATGTTAGTAAATTACTTTTACTGCAAAATTAAAAGGGGAATTTAGCTTTTACAAATTACTTTTAATAACAAATTTTAAAACGTGTTTTCTCTTCTAATTTTATTGAAACTTGGTAATAGAATTAAATAAAGAGGAAGGTAGAGAACTTGAAACTGTCTTGTACTTTCTTGCTATTTTCTTCTCTATTCTACAATATAAAGAAAGAATAATACTTATTTAACGTATAATAAATTATTAATTATTACATATTTAAATATATATATATATATATACACTGCTGGCCACTGTAAATGCAACACCAAGAAAGACAAGAGATAGCACAACAAAATTTATTTTGTAGATAACATGTTGACTAAGTATCAAATGATTAAATTTATAGACTTTTGTGAAGTGTGGTTAATGCCAGAATCGGTAGCTAGAGTAGCCGCCATTTTTTGGAGATCACCGCTGCCCCCGCCTCGGCGTTGATTAAAAGAGACTTTGGATGTGTTCTTGGGGTACGCAGACCAAGAGCCCACACGTTGCCAAATTAGATCTGGTGTGGCAGCTGGGGTGTAATCTGGGTCAATCGTTGAGCAACCATGGACCACATGTTTCTATTGAAGAAAAATTCAGAGAGCGAGCCGGCCATGAAAACAGTTCAATCTGGTGATTGACGAAGAACCTTTGGACAATGCGTGCAATGTGTGGTGGCGGATCATCCTGTTGAAATATAGCTGTGACAAAGCCCTGAAATTAAGGAAGGACAACTGGCTCCAACACCTCGGAGATGTAGCGTTGGCTGTTTAAAGTATCAGCAATGCGTACTAGAGGAGTGAGAGAGTGATATCCAATACCGCCCCATACCATAATACTCGGTGCAGGACCAGTGTCGCGGTGCATAACTCAGCTGTGCAGCATCCTATCTTTACGGTGTCTCCAGATTCGAATCCGACCATCGTGGTGTGGGAGACATATGCGTGACTCGTCAGTAAAGACAACTTCATTCCATTCTGCTGTCCACATCTTTGTTTCAACGTAACATTGGCGGTGTAGACGTCTGTGGTTCTGCGTCAAGGGTAGATCAAGCAATGGACGTCTTGCGGGCAGACCACTCTGCTGTAAATGGCGTCGAATGGTACAAGCAGACACTGAATGATACGTTACAGACTCAATGTGCTGTGATAGGGTTCGCGATGTAACTGAGCGATCCGTCACTGCCATGCGCACAATTTGCCTGTCATCACGTGAAGTGGTGCACTGAGGTGGATGCGATCGACCACGTTGGTCCGTCGTTCCCTCCTGCATCCAACGGTCACATATCCGCATTACAGTTGTTTGGTTTCGTCCAACATGACTTCCGATTTCCCTGAAAGATAATCCACTATCTCGGTAGGCTACTATTCTTCCTCTGTCGAACTCAGATATTTGATCAAAAGCTGATCGCTCTTTTCTACGAGACATAACTGATCTTTTTTTGAAAAAACCATAAGAAAAACACAATTGCCGAACTTGAAATCGTCGAAATTTCCAAGCCTTAAATAGCAATTTGAGGTGGCGCCACAGGCGCGCGTTATGTGTGTCTGAGCTGAAATTCTAATCATTTGCATATCTTACTTCCACTAATGCATGTTGTAAATTTTATATTATTTGCATGCTTCCTTCAGGGTGTTGCATTTACGTCAGCCCCAGCAGTGTATATCTTCTATAATATATTCTCTACCTAAATTTTGTATGAATGTTTTATTATTTACGTATATTTCATCAAAATTGTTATTCTCGTTATCCTCTGATAAATAATTCCTTTGCTGACTCAGGATTACTTACAGATGTTGTCATGTAAGAACTCATTAGTGTAAACAAATATATTAAAACAGTTAGTAAACAAATATATGAACTATTTTTGTGTGGCGTAAAGTTAAGAACTAAAACTAAAATTATTTGTTATCTCCAGTCAAACTTTTGAAACTACTAACTCTTTTCAAAGTCTGAATAAAATTAGAATATAAATACTGTGCAAAAGGAAAAAAAAGTTGAAAGTTAGCATAAAACTAGAATTTATGTTTTATTCATAAGCATTATCTAAATCCCTTAGATAAGTTACTTATTAAAATATTTCAAGCAAACACTTAAACTTTACTGCTTTAATTATAAACTACAACATACATAAAATGATTTATAATGCTGCATTATACGGATAAGCAGATAATTTTTCAAAGCATGTTTTATGAATAGAAACTCCTTAATATCCACACAAGTTATAAATAAAAGACCGACTGTATTCATACATCATTTTAACAATTCTGTTTGAAGTGCTTAAGTTGAATATTAATTATTTCGTGATTTATAATGGTATGTTTATCCTGCATGTGATTAGGTAGGTATTAAATAATACGTTAAGTAATGTATAGATATAATTTCTTTGTCCTTATGTTTTTAAGGTATCCTAATACGTTCGGAACCGTGATTTTAAAAAAGCGCAGAAATGGATAATTTTCATGATAATTAGTGTCACTTAGATTAGAGAATACATGTATAAAACTGTTTTAAGGACATTTTGACAAAAAAAATATTTTAATACAATATTTCGGTAAAAAATTAACTTAGAATAATCTTTTTTTCAAAATGCTCTCCTTTTGTAAAAAAGGGCTTCTATTATAATAATATTTTGCCAGTATATACCTCAGTCTCTGTACAGAGGCTCAACTTTGATTTTTGAAAAATTCACATTATTTTCAGAGTTACAACCAATTGAAATAATTATCGCGATTTTTTCTTAAAATTTCTCCCCTCTGTTGTCGTAAAACATGAATAAACCCTCTTCTAAGCTATATATTTCAAAAATTCTAGTTGAGCCTCTGAGTTGTATACAGACGAAATATTATTATAATAGAAGCATTTTTCACAAAAGGAGAATATTTTGAAATTGGGTCATTCTATGTTCATTTTTTGTCAAAATATTGTAATTAAATAATTTTTTTATTGTAATACTATTCTTAAAACAATTTTATATACATTTTCTAATCTAAGTGACACTAAATATCATATATTTTATCCATTTATACTCTTTTGCAAATTCACGGTTCAGAACGTAGTCGGATACCTCAACTTTCCTCAATTAAGAAAATGAAAATCACATGTTTTGTATCAATATGCAATGAATCACTTCTAAATATGTAAATTAATTTTTAAAACTGAAAATACATATATATAAATTTTTACTAATCTCGACGTGAGGATTAGAAATGACTTGGTCATTAAAGATATTTGAATCAAACTGATCTGGGAAACTTAAAAATATGAATGATAAATTGTTGCTGACTGAGGACAGGTTTTAATTTTGTAATTTTACATAAAACTAGCCGTTACCCACCCACTTCACTGTTTATTTCACGATGTTGTATAAATTAATACTGTTTACATATATATACATTGTTGATATCTAGCATTAAGAATTCGATTGTATTGAAAAATATATTTATAGCTGTAACTCTCACCTCTTGATATAAAAAGGGCATAAATTATAATATCTAATTTCTATTTATATCTAAAATAGAAATAGAAATATTTTTGCTCTCACTTAACCCAATAATCAAGTGGATTTCCGCCAAAGCAACTTCCAGTGGATGTCTACTCCATAAAATAGACGATGCGGGCTAAATTTCACACAAGTCTAAATCTAACAGAGCAAAAACGGAATTTTTATCATCAATACCCCGTTGAGAGCATCCTTAGAGGATTCCAATCCAACAAAAGAAACATGCAAAATAAATTTTATTATTACAGTCCTAGTAGTTCGAAAACGGGAATTTTGTCCATCAATACGCCCCAAAACCCCCTCCCGCCCCCCTGGGTTGATTTCCGTAAAATCCATTCTTGGGGGAAATTTTTTATTCAACAAAAAGAAACGGGGCTCAAAAAATTTTTAAAAGAAAAATGGGTTAAAATTCAAAAACGGGAAATTTTTTTATTTTAACCCCTCGCAACCCACTCCTTTGGGGCCCGTTTTCAAAAAAAACTTTTCAAAGGGAGGAACTCTATTCCATGAAGGGGGCTTTTTTAAATTTTCCCCAGGGGGGCCCCAGTATTTAAAAAGGGGAAAATTTACCCTATTCCCCCCTTAAACCCCCCTCAGTGACTTTTAAAGGATAAATTTTCCCCAAACCTGTTTTGTAGCGGATCTCTACCCCCATAAAAGGGGAACCCGTTTCAAATTTCAAGACGGGCGTCTAATGGTTTAAAACGGAAAAAATTATCTATAACGCCTCTTAACCCCCGAAAAGCCTTTTTGGGGGTTTATTTTAACAAAACCCATCTTATAGGGGGTTCTTTTTAAGGGGAAGGGAAAATAGCTTGCTAAATTTTCCCGGGGTGCCCAATTTTTTAAAAAAGGAGAAAATTACCTATAACCCCCCTTTCCACAACGCCACTTGGGGTCTTTTTTGAAAAAACCCCATTTTTCTTGTAGTGGTTTCTTTACTCATGAAAGGAATCCGCTTCCAAAATTTCAAGACTGAAACATCTAATATTTTTAAAATGGAAATAATTATGCCTGGGGCCCCCTTTAAACATCCTCAACGCCCCTTTTGGTCAATTTTCGTAAAAAATTTTTTTAGGGGGTCTCTGCTTTTATGAAAGGAATCTGTGTCCCAAGTTTCCCAAATTTGTACATCTAATAGTTTTAAAAAGAAAATAAATCTATAACGCCCCTTAAACCCCGTGGGCCCCCCCGGGGGTTTGATCTTTGCAAAACCGTTCTTGCTGATGTCTACCCTTAATGAAGGGGAAACCCGCCTACTAAATTTCAAATCTGGGGTTTAATAGTTCCGGGGATATCATGATTAGTCCCGTGGGAAAATAATAGGGAGTCGCCTTTCTCCTTTTTTATATATAATAGAGGGGAATAGCCATCCTTTGATGACCCCCCGTTGTGCCGGTTTCCCCCGTAAGCCGGGGGGTGTGGGATTATCAAAATGATGGAAATTAAATTCTTTACAACTTTTATTAAAAAAACTTATATTACTTAAATTCTAATTTGACAATTTTAATTAAAAATGAGAGCCAACACCCAAATTAAACCGTGTATTTAAGTCAATCACGCAACAGATCCTTTATCTCAATTATCATTCATAATCCTATTCATCTAATTACTTATATCCAATATTACCTTTTTGCAGATCTCCTTCCTTTACCTAAAGAACGATATCTATAATTTCATTATAAAACGATGATTCCAACTTTTTTTATCTTAGGCTTCTATTTTTTTCCAAACTATCGGACTGCTAACTCTTGATCTGCAGATTTCACACTAAGCTTTGTCACGCTATCGATCAGAATAATTCCACACTACTATCTCTAAGCTTGCCGCGCTATATCTTATCATCAAAGCTTCTATCCTTTTATAGTATATCTCTTTTTGCATAATATTTTTTGTTTATCTTCTTGGTTTTGGGGTTTGGGAAAAAAGTTTTGCCTTTAAATCGTGGCCGTCAAAGAACATAGGAGTTATGTTAGCAGAAAGACGCGATAGACGTCACAACCCCCTCCAAGAAGAAAAACGTGTTTATTAAGGGTTCTCAATGCCCTAATAATTACGTTCAAATCTCTATTTCTAAATTTCTTCGTTTTCTGAGTTTTATTTAAATTTTAATCTTAAATCCTCATTTTAACTTTTATAATTTCCAATATTTATCTTGATTTTTAATTTTCATTGCAATTTTAATCTTAAATTTTAACTTTTATAATTTCCAATATTTATCTTGACTTTAATTTTCATTACTCATCTTAGAATTAAATTTTAATATTCAATTAAATTTAAACTCGTGACAATAAATTTTACTCCAATAACTAGGCCAACATTAATAATTACTGTTTAATTTATCCCCTTTTCTCACTTTTAACATGCAATTTCTTAAAATATTTATACACTTAAATTTCTAAAAACAAATATTCTGGGTGCGCAGACCCAATCTTTGACTCTAACACTTCATATGGAGCTGGTACTTCCGCTCCCTTTCTTGTTGAAGCTATAAATTGCATACTTTCAAGATTTTCAGGGTCAGTCTCCCTGAAATGAAAACCTTTTTGAGTCTCTATTTCCATAATATCAATCAATTTCACATATATTATTTATATATCACAATAAATTTTCATCTCCATCCCACATCTGGTTTCAACAAAACTCCCCAATGAGCCGCGCAGCCTCGTTTATATTATTGTTGAGTGCCCTGACTACGCCGCGTTTCCCTGAACCAGATGCCTCATAATACATAACAATACAACAACATATATATATACACATATTATACAATTACAAACATTTTTCAATAAACTATTATAACAAATAACCAAAGGAATTTTCCATCTCACAGAAGTCATACATCGAAAACAAACAAATGTGTGATTACAAATGTTTTCTTCAGAAAAAAAAATTTTTAACAAGTCAAAAGTTCCAAAATTAAATAAACACTCATTGTAGTGTTTGACTTGGCTTATAACTTTTAAGCATCGCCCGAGACTTCCTTCTTTGCAATAATTCTTCCGACCACTTGTTGGAAGATCATAAAAAAATGAAACAATACAACCTGATTTTTATATGTTTTCTCCCACATTCACGTCCAACGATGATGTGCTATCACTCTTCTTTCCTCGGTTGTACTGGAATTTCTTGTTGTAAGGCTTGTAATCTCCTTGTCGTCCTTTCCTTGACTTCCCAATTGTCTCCTTGGCTGGTCGGGGTTCTTCTGTTTTCCGTCGTGGCCTTAGACTGTAAGTTGATTTATTTGGAACTTCTGTGCATTCTCTTCTGTTCTTTTTCCTGCTTTTGGAAATAGTACTGGATGACATTTGTCTTTTATTATTATTATTGTTCCCCTTTCTTTGCCACTTTCTTTGTGGTCCACTTGCCCCCGACACACCTGATCTTTTAATACCCTATTATATCTAAACCTTTTGTTTTTATTTTCATTCCCAACTGAACTAGGTAGTGATCTGACCAGTGATTTGTTTTATGGGTCCTCTCTGTATTTTTATATTGATTTGATTGGTTACCAATCCCTTTTGCCTCTAACTTACGTTTCACCGCAGATTTTCTTTCCCATATTGTGACTCATTTAATCTTTGATGTACTTTTCCGAAGTACTAGTTTCCTGACTTGATCTTATACTATTTGGGATACCTGTTCCTAATTCGACCTCGTCACATTTCCTATGACGATATATTCTTATTTGATCTACGTTAACTGTTAATCTTTTTCCTGATTTCCATATTACAATATTATTATCATTCTTAACTTCTAAGACTCTATAAGGTCCCTCAAATTTTTGTTTTAAATTTCTGCACATACTTTGTTAGCTGCTGAACTTACAGGGTGTGTTTCTAATAAGACCCAATCATTTACCTTTATTCTTATGTCTTTTCTACGTCTATTATAATATTTTCCCACCTTTCCTGTTTAATTTTCGTACTTAGTCTAGCTTCTTTAAAGCTTGTCTGTATATCTTGAATTTTTGAATTTTGAACTTTCCGATATCATAACTAGTTTTGAAATGGTTGTAATCAATTTTCGACCTAAAATAATTCAGCCGGTGTTTTTCCCGTTGTTTCATTCACCGCCGTACGAATAGCGTAAAGCAAACTCACGTAAATTGATCCCAAGTATCGTGTTGATCATTAACATAATTTGCAATCATTTGCACTATATCTCGATTAACTCTTTCAGTCCGATTTGCTTGTGGTCGATATGCAACAGTCTTCACATGCCTTATGCCTAATCTTTCCCTTAAGTGCTCAAAAATCTCGGATATAAATTGGGGACCATTATCACTTATTAATTTTATTGGAGCTCCATAACGCGATATAAAGTTATCAAAAAAAATATCCGCTATTATACGAGATGAGGCCTTTTTAAGAGGTATAATTTCAGCCCATTTGCTGAAATGATCGGTTATTACTAAAATATAGCGGTTACGTCTTATTCTCGATATAGGATACGGGCCTAATAAATCTAACGTCACTATCTCATTCGGATAATTCGATATAATTGGATTTAATCGACCAGCTGGTAACGCGTTTTTATAGTTATTAACTTGGCACATATGGCATGTAGAGACATATTGATCAATAAATTTTCTCATGTACGGGAAATAACAAACGTCCCGAATTTTATGATACGTTTTAAATCTGCCTAAGTGTCCAGCGATTGGCTTGTCATGAAATTCTCTCATTATTTCATTCCTTAAAGATTTTGGAATGTATACACGCATTTCACCTAATGACGTTGCGTGTTTCGCATAAAATAACAATCCTTCAATTAAACGGAAATCGTGGGACCAATTCTCACATATCGTTGCATTAAACCCGGTTATTTTCCCGGGTTTCTAAATATCTATAAAATTGCCCAAATTCGGGGTCTTTTTTTTGTTCCTTATTAATTGTTCCCGTGAAGGGGAAAACCCCCGATTATGGCACAATTAATTTTATCACCAATTATATTTTGAAATGCTTTTCGGTAAAATTTTTGCCACCATTTTTAAACTTTTTCTGACCCATTAACTTTAAATTCCTTTATTTATCTTATTATCTTCAACCAGCAAATTTTTTGAATTTTAAACGATTTCGATCAAAACTAATACTTTTTTGACCCACTTAAAATCGATACCAAAATACATGGGTATTCTAAATCTTTCAACACATAAAAGACCAATTTTTTCAAATTGTCTGACCCAATATTAAATTTCTACAACCCCCTGTTTTGGCATTTCCCCCCTGTGCTGTTATTCCCGGGGCTCGCGATTTTTTAATTTGCTTATAAAAAAAAATATTTTCTATATACTTCTTCCGATATAAATGATTTATCTGCTCCGGTGTCCCATAGCGCTTTCAAAAATTTGTTATTTAATAAAATAGGAACGTGGGAAGTTCTACGGGTGATATACATATCGGAAAAATCAAATTTTTCTCTTGTCGACCCCCTTGGGTTGATCTTTAAACCCTTTTACAATATTTAATCGCCCCCTTTGCGTCCTATCGCCCGATTAAAATTTTTCACTGAACCCTATTTCTACGGTCCCCTATTAAAATATCATTTCGCTCATTTCGCCCAGGCCCTGTTATTGAATCTTTGATCATTATTCAAACCTATTTCCGAATCCTCTATTTTTTTGACGGCTATTCTCGTAAAACTCATTTCTACTGTTATTTGGTCTACGTCTTATTTCAAATTCCTCCAGTTTCTACCATTAGCATTAAAATTAGGCATCCTATGCGCATTTTGACCTCGTCTTTCTATATTATCGTTCTGATAACCCCTTTGTAATTTGCAAGAATATTTTCTTCGAATTTTGCCAAGACTTCTAAAAAGTTGTATCGTGTTTTGTGGATTTCTGACTTCCCCAATCCCTTTTCTTTGGTTCGACCCCAACAAAATATGATCCACCAAGTCTGCTTGGGACATTCCCCAATTCTAAACCCCTTTTATTTTTTAATTAAACCGAAAACAGTAGGGTCCTGATTTTTTCCCTGTGGGGTGCATAAAATTGCGACTGTAGTTCTTTTTTTTTTTTGACCGCGGGGCCCGCAAAAAAAGTTTTAGCTGCGCAAAATCCGTTGTATTTTGCACTAACAACGAACCCAAAAATCGAATACCAATCTTGAGCCCTTCCCCCGAGATGACTTTTTAAAAAAGCACATGACGAATTGGGTTTCAAGTAACTGTATGTTATTATCGATACACTCGATAAACTCTGCGCCCCACCCCGAAAAGTACATTTCAGGTAGAACCGTACTTTCCCCCCATTACCTAACCCCGAATTATATAAGTTAGGCCGGGGATAGCCATCCTGTGATGACCATGTCGTGCCGGTTCCGCGTAACTAGAGGTGTGGGGTTATCAAAATGATGAGACATGTAGTTCAAACAAATTTTTTGAAATAACTTATTTCTTAAATTCTAATTTGACAATTTTAATTAAAGTCCAAACCCAAATTAAACCGTGTATTTAATCAGATCACGCAACAGATCCTTTATCTCAATTATCACATAATCCCATTCATCTAATTATTATATCCCAAAATTACCTTTTGCAGTCTCCTTCCTTTTTCCTAAAGAACGATATCTATAATTTCATTATATACGATGATTCCCAAATTTTTTTTAGGTTTATTTTTTTTCCAAAAATATCGGACTGCTAACCCTTTATCGCAAAATTTACACTGCTTTTACGCTATCGATCAGAATAATTCCACACTACTATCTCTAAACTTGCCGCCAACTTATCATCAAAGTTTATCCTTTTATGTATATCTATTTGCATAATATCTTTGTTTATCTTCTTGGTATTGGGTTGGAAAAGTTTTGCCATTAATCGTGGCCGTCAAAGAACATAGGAGTTATGTTAGCAGAAAGACGCGATAGACGTCACAAGAGGTTTAACCAATTTTGCGGTTAGCCAACTTTTCCCCTTTCTTTTAAAATGTTTAGTGACTTCGTATTGAAAATAAAGAGGATAGAAGCTCTAAGTCATAATAAAAAAAATTAACTCACCTAAAGACTATAAATGCTTAGACCACGATGAATCAGTGAACGATAGCAAGCTATTGTCGGATTCAGAATCCAAATGCAGATTCAGAGCTAATTAATAAATTACTGGCCATATTGTGGCATAGCATTAAGAGTATAAAATTATCTCTACTAAAATATTCATAAACTAAGTAAATTAAGTTAAATTATAGGAGTAACAATGACTATTATTGTATTTGTCTAAAGAATAATAACAAGGTAAAATAATAATGTTGAAAACAAAATTACTGGAATTGATTATTTTTAAAAGCTACTGTTACAGCATCTATGAGTTAAATATGTAGTTAAAAGTGAAATATAGCTGCAAATGTAAAAAAATTATTATTTACTCTTCAATAATAAAGAACTATTAATCTATACCTAAGAATTTAATCCAAGCAATTTAGAATTTACTAATACACAAATAACTAATAATAAAATTAATTAAGTATGTTTTTGGACTTTTTGAAGCTGTATTTTTGTTACGTTGCATTGTATAGTAGAACTTGTGTTTTTTGTGCGGTCCATTTTTATGCGATTTTACTTCTGTGCGATCTTTGTTTATGCGGTATATGAATTTCAACGGCTTGTGTCATTTTAATGTTTACTATCAATGTACATATATACACTTCAAGACGCTATGTTCATTGATTATAAACAGTCTCTCGACAATAAGCGTTCAATGCCTTCTCTTAACATACTAGCAGCATGAACTTCATTGAAGATGAAACTTTCAATAACTGTGGTATTATCAGTAACTTGATAGATTATGAGCCCACCGAGCCTTTTTAAGTGGCCCGGTCATGGCCTATTGCTCTCAGATATTTACTTATTTAAGAACATTGTATTAAAATTTGGTGGGACTTTTTGTCAAGAAGTCAGATATATCAAGTTTGCATTTTGCTGTCGATGTCGTGCGGAGAGGTATTGGTATTATTTTTCTTTTTGGAACGGTTATGGTTAGAGATTACAGACAACAGTGGAGTAGCGCTAATTTTATGAGTAGTACTAATTTTTAACTATCTATCTTGCGAGCTAAGAATATTCGAAGAAAATACATCATTTCTAGATGACTGAGAAGATGACTATTTTGTAGTGAAAAAACAAACATGGATCAATAATTGTTTGATTTGTCACGAAAGTGATGTGTTTAAAAAAATAACAATAAACACACAGGAATCATTCAATGACACTTTTCCTCGAAGAGCTCTTTCAACAGATGATAAATAGGCTTTCTTGTGAATAATCTTTGCAACATCAACAAAGTGTTTTATCATTGGAAATATCAACGCGGTAACAAAGACATCTTTTATGAAGTTTCTTTTATAATTGGTAATCAAAAGAAACCGTTCACTGAGATGCAGAAAGTGTGAAGGAGTGTTTCTTAAATGTTTATAATTTAGAGTTAGTGTGACAAAAATAAAAAATAATAATGAAAAAAAGTAAAACTGGAGTTATAATATTTTGATAAATTTCCTACAGTTTAAATTTCCAGTGTTATCTTGATCTTAAAGTATTATCTCCCCCATTTATCCTCTTGTAGCGGTCCGCGTAAAATAGCTAACATATGTATCTGGCCCAGCAGAAAAAAAGGCTGAGTACCCCTGGTATAAAACATGCTTGGGATTTTCTGGGAAGGGCAATTGCAACTCGCAAAACCCCTTTGAGAACCATCCAAGGCCTGAAAACAGCATTGCTGAACGAGTGAGATTACTTGCCAAAGGAACTCATAAATTCTCTTATGTCCGGTATAAAATCACAGTGTAGAAAGGAAGAGGGGACCATCCCCACTATTAATCAATTTTTTTGTTATATTCTGCAACTGTTGTTTCATACATTCCTGTTTCAATGAGTGTTGCTCACAAACTTGCGTGTGTATTTTAAATGCTGAATGGTTTTTTTTTTCCTGCTTTATATAAGCCTTGTATGCATACCGAATTTCATTAAAATCTTTTCATTAGTTTTGGAGATAATCGACAAAAGGGAAAAATTGTAAGTTAGTTATATATAAGTATTTATGAAATTTTCGCATATTTTTTTGAGAATTTTTTTATGATGATCTTACCTACCGCACAAAACAGGTTTTACTGTTATTTATAATTTCTTTAATACTGATATATGTTAGTTATTTCACAGTGAGGTACTTAAATAAATAATGAAGTTAAACTCATCTCTTTTGTCATAACTATTAACTTTAATTACTTTATTTATATATTGTTTTCCAGTATCTAGAGATGTTGCTTGAAAGTTGTTATTATTACGCTGTATCAAATTAAGATAATAAGTATAAAAGTTAGTATTTGGTTTGAAATTCTCCTTTTATTACTAAATGTGATAATACAATCTATACAAAAAGGAATTATTTATATACATTTTTATATAAAAATGCTAACTTAAATTAGCTAGACAATAACTAACTGGGACACCTTCTGGCAAACTTATAATCTGTTGATAGTAAATATCATTATAATATAAGTAAATTTCTCTTAATACCAAACTAATGAGAAAATAAAAATGTTCATAATTAATAACATTTTTAAGAAAATTGTTTTATAAAAATATGTATAAAACATTCACAAAATTTAAAATTTCATTTTTTAAAAAAATTAAAGTATAATGATATAATGATAAGCTCACTTCTAAATTCTTATTTGAGAAGATATTTTTGTAATATACAACATTCTTATATAGCTAGGAATCAAACTTTAACTATAGTGTATCTTAAAATTTAAAAATCATTATACTTCCATTTTTCATTTCTGCAATATCTGGTGATCTAAGATCTGTTATTGATCGTTGTCGATCATGACCCCAGTAACAAATTTTATGGTAGATAGTCATGTTAATATTTTATAGTTTTTTTTAAAAAATTTATTCAAATATTTAGTACCAAGAAAAGAATGGTTTTATATTTTGAAGAAACAAATAACGTATTTTGAATAAATTTTAATTTTTTATAGATCTCAAATGTACAACAACAACAAAAATAAATTTGGAAAAACCAATATATATTCAAAATAAGCATGGTTTTCAACAAAGAGTATGAAAATGAAACGGTATGGAATTTTAACTTTCAAAATGAGAAGTATTCCCAGCTCAGAAATAAATGATTGCATGTATATTCTCAACACACCCACAAAATCCTCTAATCTTCAAAACGTCACGAAAGTATTGTTTTTTAAAAATAATAGTAGGCAAGAACATACAAAGCGTAATATTTTTTTAACTTGATGTATAAGGCAGGAAAAGGGGAAAAAATAAAAAAAACTACAATCAAACTAAACCCTTTTTTTTCGATTTTGCCTTAATTCAGTCGCTACTCATTAATTGCTAACACAGCCGGTATGGTTCACGTTGCTCACTTGTAAAAAAATATGAGACGATTTATTTTTGACACGCAAATCCTGAAAATAAAACCATTTAATGTAACTTTTCCTACTAATGGTAAGTTATTAAGGCGTTTTTTCTTACCAGTAATATGCATCTGACTTGTTTTAGCTTCTACCTGATTACTTCCGCACGAACTGTTTTAAGGGTTAAAAAAATAAATTTATCTTGCAACAACTTATCTCTGAAATATAGCATTGAAAGATAATAAGTCGCTAGAGAGAACTGGTTTTTTTATACAGTTTTTTGATGAAAGACGAAATTTTATATAAGCTCTCTAGAGAATAGTAAGAAAAACCAATGTTTCATTTTTTTTAAAAAAATTATTTATTGTGTGTCTTTTCAATATTAAAGAGAAACTTTACACTCTAATGAATAAAATACTAATTAAAATTTCCAAATTTACTGGTTAAGTTGTATTTGTTTCAAAGTTGAAATTGAGCTAGCAGTTTTAATTTAAATTATTTATGATATATATATATATATGACAGGCCCCGGGCCTGCTGGTTAAATGAGAAAGGCATCATCTCTATAAAAACTTCTTTATTTCGCTTCAATCACACAAAATCCAACATGGCGGCCCTTTGGCGAGCAACCGAATAGAACATTAACAAACAATTCGACCAGGAGTCACCAGCTAAGCCTTTTCGAGTATGCGTTCTTCTTCGTCAGCGCTCGCTCCACCTTTAAATAGGCTTATTTACCCACAAATCCTTACGTGATGGTAAAGTGTCCGCTCTACTTTTTATTTATTGCTTACTTAATTTTGAACCTAAACTTTTCAAACCTGACATATATATATATATACTGCATGTGAAACATATAATTCAATTATTTCATGTTTCAATTAGATTCTCATTAGTGATCATTACAAATTTGCAGTGTAATTTTACTCCCATTTGATGTTCACTCTAAATTTACAATCACTCATTTAATGATTCCCATGTCTACGAATAAGGACATGATAAAGTGAAACTATTCAATCTCTCCAACTAACTAATAGGATGAAGGTTAACACAAAATAAATGATTACTACACCCAATCGTTGTCATACGTCGATGCCTAATATGTCGATGTATTATTTATCGTTATAAATTCGAAGGTACCACCTTTTAGGAGAAGGAATTCTAAAGATTTTACACGAGGGAATGGATCATTTTAATGAATAATTTGGAATGCAGAGTGTATCATGGATTTTTTCACCACAGTATTTCATAGGTTTAATTAATTATATATTCCTTAACTGAATGACTGTCAAAAGATACAATTTTAAGGTATCCGACTACGTTCGGAACCATGATTTTAAAAAAGCTCATAAATGTATAATTTTCATGATATTTAGTGTCACTTAGATTAGAATACATGTATAAAATTGTTTTAAGGACATTATGACAAAAATTATTTAAATACAATATTTTGGCAAAAAAATTAACTTAGAATAACCTTTTTTCCAAATGTTCTCCTTTTGTAAAAAAATTCTTCTATTGTATTAATATTTTACCTGTATATAGCTCAGACCTGTGTTCAGAGGCTCAACTATGAGTTTTGAAAAATTCACATTATTTTCAGAGTTACAACCATTTGAAATAATTATCGGCGTATTTTCTTAAAATTTCTCCCTTCTGTTTTCGTAAAACATGGATAAACCGACTTCCAAGTTATGCGTTTCAAAAATTCTAGTTGAGCCTCTGTACTGAGATCTGAACTATATACAGGCAAAATATTAATACAATAAAAGCATTTTTTACAAAAGGAGAACATTTGGAAAAAAGGTTATTCTAAGTTAATTTTTTGTCAAAATATTAACAACAATAATTTTTATTTAATATTTATTCTTAACCCAATTTTATATACATTGTCTAATCTAAGTAATGTTTAAATATCATAAATATACCATTTATACTCTTTAAAAATCACGGTTGCATGTCAACATAGGTGCTAAAAAGGAATAATCAATTATAATATTAGTGAAATGAAAGTACAAGCCGTTTTTTTATTCACTTTTTTGAACTCTATCTTTACCTAAATGCAAATAACAAATTAATTTTTATAGGTCAAAAATAATTTTAACGTTGATATTGTATACCTTTTTATATAATAATTGCATATATATAGCATATTTTCACGAATTACTGATTCTCTGTTTAGATCAATCAGCTTTTTCTAGTATGTATAACACGTTTTATGTAACAATTTTATTTTATAATCAAATGAATATTTTCTCTTTGGTGTGAATGGAAAGTTTTGTAATTTTTATTGCATATAAATTCTAATAGTGCATCGAAACTCTTATCTAGACCTTTATCATGTGTAATATAGCACTTATAATCATAATCTAGAGCCTTTTTTCCGCATTTTTTTTTATTGCAGCACCTTTTCGCAAACTATTTCAAATGAATGAAAATTTAATATTCGACTTTCAACATTTGTCTATGGCTATATACATCGTACAAACTTTAAAATCTTCTGAACTTTTATGCATAAAATCAATTTTTTAATTTGTTTTTTACTTTATGTAATTAATGTGTGCGCGTTATACGCCGGATTTTACGGTATTTATATTTTTTATCATTAGAATATGAATATTGCTTTTAAAAATAAACATACTATTGGAGATTTTTTTTTAAAAAAAGTCTTATCATTTAAAGAAATTATTTTACGTTCATAAATAAATTTTTTATGAAAGCAGAATTTTACAAAAAGTCTTTTTAAACATGGTTACAGTTTTGATAAATAATCTTTATATTATTTTCTGTGCTTATTCTAAAAATTACCTTTATCTATAATGTAAAGAACATTCACAAAACGAGTTCTTATTTAGGTAGAAAATAACTCAAATCAAGATATTTTCCCCTTTCTATTTTATTACCTCAGAAAAAGGTATTTTATATTTATAGTCTGTATCTCTCACGACTAAAGTGACAAAAAAGGATACAAATCTTTATACATAGTACTATTTTCTCTTTTTCAGAAAATTTCTTTTACTTCTTGTGAATGTGCTGGGAAGTGTATCCGAAAATCCACAGTAGTCAGCTATTACGCTAATATTCTATATTCTTTAGTATCGATTTTCTATTTCCTTTATGTGTTGGTAAAAATTTTAGTTTTTCCCCAAAGGGCGTTTTTTAAATTT
The DNA here is from genome assembly GCA_019973955.1 of Trichonephila inaurata madagascariensis. NCBI lineage: Eukaryota > Metazoa > Arthropoda > Arachnida > Araneae > Nephilidae > Trichonephila > Trichonephila inaurata. The sequence continues at coordinate 55,232 of BMAV01001560.1, forward strand.
TTTTGTAGAATGGGAGAATCTTTTTTTCCATATTACACCCTAGTATCTTAAATTTGCTATTTCTTCTTCGATCGATTTGTGGCTTGGATCTCTTTTGTTCCTTCTTGACTGTATTATAAATATCTTTCAGTTTTCTAGGAAGAACTCGGAACTGTTGATAAAAGAATTTGAAACATTTTTTTTATTTTTTTAGTATCAACGATTTTTTTATATGTACCACAAGTACTTTTTTTTTGGTTTAGTTGAACATTATCTTTGAATATAATTAACTTCAGGATCTAACGCGTTTTATCTGACCATTATTTTATTTTTTTTTTTTTTTTTATCATAACTATCTTATTCGTAATTAGAAATAGGAATTTCGTTTAACCACACTGTTGTCCATGTAATGTATATATCCTAAAAATCATCACAAATTAATAATTTGTGTTTTGGATATTTAGTCTCATTACATATTAATCCAAAATTTTCCTAGAAGGTTAAAAGAACTGAATGTGTGCAATCGATACAGAAGATACGCATTTTCATTAAGCTGTAACAAGGCTTTTAGACTTCTTTGTAATAAATAAAAAAAAGTCTCCATTCATGGAATTTGTATAACAAAGAGATCTTCCTTAAGACCTGAATTATTACAGCAATAAACATGCTTACCCTTTTGAGAGAAAAATGAAACAAATTACTTTTCTCTTTTCTCTAAAACTCAAAAAATAATAATAAAAGAAAATGTTGTAAGAACAATACTTTTTTCTTCGATTTTAAACTCAAAGCTTATGCTGATTGGTTCTGAAGATCTAATAAACCAAGAATAAGCAAGATTTTAGAGGCTCATCACTACGAGATCATATCCATCATCATCATCACTTCCACATAAACGTACTGTTTCTAAATAATTAAAAATTTCCAATGGTCATGGAACTCACAAAACCCAAATACTAGCCCATAAGGGACAGAACATAGGTCAGATGGAATGTCAATATAAACTCTTCTTTTTTTATAATTTAGGGAATTCAAGCAAATTTTAAAATTACTATTTCAAAAGTAGACTATCAATTTATTCTTAAACTCTCGTTAAAAATAATACTAATGCCAAATTAAAAAAGTTGTTTTTTCTTTCTTTCATTAAGAGAATTGTTTGAATTCTTTGGCAAAATCGGAATAAAATTTACGAAAGTTTATCTTATAGTTCTATTTTATGCAAAGGGAACAAAGAAGAAATGTTTCTTTGTTGTTGCTTTTGTGTGTGTGTGAAGTATAAATATCTCAAATACAGTACAAACAATCTGATGAAAAAGCACCTATCCGGAATTTCGTTTTCCTAATCCGCAAGACAACTTAAAATACAATTCTATACAACGCTTAGAATTATAAACATGTTTACAGCATTGAATTAAGAAATTTATTAATGAGAGTAATAAAAGCACCTGGGTAAGACAGGGACAGCCAGCCACAAAATAAGGTAGAAAGTCTGAACTTAATTCTTCAGCTTTACTGCTATTTAACTGATAATATACCAGTTTTGCGCAAAATTCTAAATAGAATAGAATGCGTTCTTTTTTTACAAATTTTGCATTATTTCTATGGAGAATTGAGTCAATTGTTAGTTAAAATTTGTACATATGCATAATGAATTCAAACGTTTAATGGGATGTTGTTCTTAAATATACAAAAAAGTTATGCATTAGATATGCAATTCCTTCTAAACATGTTTTTGAGAGATTTTTGAAATAATCTTTCTTATATTAATATTAAAAAAAACTACGAATCACTATTTATTTTGGAGGCAATATTTCATAGAAGTCTTGAATAACTTTAATTTGTATTTTTCATAGAACAATGAAAGATCAACATTACACTCTAAATTTATCTTCGGGAAACATAGCTGTAATAGTAATAAACATAAATTAAACTAGTGATAACCCAAACAATTTTTTTCGGTTTTGATGCAATTATAATTACCTTATAATTTATATACCTTGCCTCTCTTTTCTATTTAATTTTTAAACTAATATATTCTAAGAACATTATAAAATGTTTTTGCAACACAATTCATCATAAAATGAAACGTATTCATAAAGTGCTTCTCAAACTTTCAATATTTGAGACCCAATTTTGTCATAATTTCATTCTCCCCTACAACGGCATGAATTGCAATAATAATTTACTTCAAATCTAAAGCTACAATGCGACTTTAATTTTAAATTGCACAAATTATCAAAATAAGTATTATAATTTGTATATGATAAGCTCAGGCAGAAGTCACTAGTAATTGCTAAGCTTGTTTTTAATTTAGTACCGATGAAATAATTATCAAATTCTTTTCCTTCTACTGATACATAATACTTTATAAGTATCTTATATCAGTGTGAAATGTATTTTAATTTTTGTTATGTCAGAATGTATTTGTTTTGCTTTCTTTCCGTTAATTGGTAATCATTTTATATCTTTTATTTTTAACTGTTTGATATGCTCTCCCTCCCACTTAGCCCCCCACATCTCACTAGGGGCCACGCCGCAGAGTTTGAGAAAAACTTTATTAATAAATCTTTATTTCCCTTTTAAACAATAACCATAAGACTTTCCTTCCTCTTGTATAATAAATAACAATTCAACTTCCTTTCCTTTCAGACAATAATACTAAATCTTTCTTTCTGTTTAACGATAAAATAATCAAAAATCTAAAAAAAAAGCATTCAACAAATACTTGCTATTATTCATCATAAGTAAATGCCTATCCAAAGTAACCGGAAAACCATTTCATTTATACCTCCCAAAATTAATATATATGTGTTAGGAATGGCCATTTTCAAATCAA
>BMAV01001561.1:7635-28562 GCA_019973955.1 Trichonephila inaurata madagascariensis
TTAATCTTTGTTTAAAATATTATTTTAACTACCATTTTAGTGTGACCTAATTTCATTGCAAATTAAAGAATTCCAAACCAAATTCTACCAGTTTATTTGAAATAATGCTCTAAAATTGTCTTAAGCAATTACATTTTTTCTGTTCATGAGATTTTCAATAGTGAAATTTCTACGCTCTGTATAGGTATAAATAATTATAGAATCTCATAACTTTGAGCCAAGATGTAATATAATGAGGTATCGCTCTTGAGATTTCTACTTCTCTCTCCAAACATCCACATCGTACCAGAAGTTGACATACGAATTTGGTTGGATGCAGTTAGCAACAGTTTTTATTGTTTTGTAAGACAGGAAATCGAAATAAATATTAATTATGAAGTAACTTGCGGCTACTGCTGCTCCTCTTCTATGTACAAAAAAAAAAAAAAAAACTCCAATGTCGCTATTTCCTTTTAATTTTTCTCTTAGATGAAACCTGTCATTTGAGAAAAGGTTGCGATGAATAGCAAACTTTATCGGCTCATATCCAGAAGATTGTAATGGACCTAAGCTCAATAGATTTATTAATATTTCTGAGAAATCTTTTGATACCTTATTACTTATGAAAATAGGTGTTCGCAAAGTAATCTAATGGAGAATCGGACAAAAATGAGTCAATTTTCAGGAACAATTTCAAAAACTCTATTAAAGATTCATATGCAAATCTTTTTACGGATTTACGACTCCTAATCTGGCACCTCCATCTCCTAATTACCTCACCACGCCAATGAGAGGAATTTGAGCCTCGACAGATTTAACGGGCATCACCCCTCTACAAGGAGGGACTTCAGTGGCACAACCGTGTGTATACAGATAAACTTACCTTAAAAAACCCTAATCAATATTTAAAGTATATTTTGTCTGTAATTAAATACTACTACATAAAAACTTTATATATATAGGTAACATTTTTAGAAAAAAAATCAAGTTTTTCTCTGTACCTTTGATGGAATCAAGCATGATTAATTTTTCTATATACCATTCATGACTACGCTCTTAAATTTAATAAGTAGCTCAATAGGGATTTCATTAGGTTAGATAGTTTGTTGCTATGAAAGTTATTTTTTGCATTATATTTTCCGAGAAGTATGCATCGATTCTATGCTATTATATTTTCAAAGTTGATGTTTTCTAAAGCATTTTTGTTTTAATATAAAAGAATAGTGAAAAAGAACATTAAAAGTTATATGAAACATTCAACGAGATAATTTTTTAAAATATAAGGGTATTCTCAAAGAATAATCTGTATCTCTTATTCAACAGCTAATTTGATTACAGATTGTAACTCGAATTCTCTCTAATGATTTAAGAAAATAAATGTTTTAAGAATGTCCTATTTCCCTGTTTCTTAGTGATATATCACTGAGAAATAGAGAATAGTTGTTTACACTTATTTCCTGAAGTAAATATTCTTTAAGAAATAAATTATAGTTTAAAAAAAAACAAAAAAAACATGCTTTTATAGTGAATCGAACTAAAAAGTAAAAAAATAATTCTTAATATAAGAATAAAATGATTAACGAGAATATTAATGTCATTGTGGTAAAAGCGTGGGGTCCTTTGTACTACATTTTTACACTAACTCAGCATTTCGGAATAGAACTTGTTAGAAATTATAACAATTAATATATAGAGCTTTACCCCACGCTTTTATCCCAATGATATTAACTGTCTCGTTAATCATTTTATTCTTAAATTAAGAATTATTTTTTACTTTATAGTTCGATTCACTATAAAATCGTGTTTTTTAGGGGGGGTTTTAAAGTATAATTTATTCACATAAAGAACACTTTTCTTTTGTTTTATTTGCACTAACCACAAGCCTATTTGTGGTTTTAGGGTTGCACCTTAATATTTTAGTGGCTAAACTCGGAATTAGTCGCCAAACCTGGGTATGGTTTATGCAAATAGTCGCCAAATTTGGAGACGATATAATTAATTAGTCGCCAAATCTCAAAATCCTTATTTTTGAGGATCCTGTTCAGGACAATGAAACAGAATTATGAAATTATTGTATAGTCATTGGTCCTTGACAAGTGTGCAGAATTTCAAAGGAATCTGACCTTTTAAAGAGGGTAAAAATCGAGTTCAAAAATTCCATTACATACAAGTGAAACTTATGAAAGCATGTTGAAATGAACTGTAACATAAATAAGCTCTGCAACCTATGCAATGGACACATTTTTTATTGATGTCATCTCATGCCGTAAAGGCCCACTCGCATCAAGAGAACAGACAACGAACGATGTAGCCTATCATAGGTCTTTGCACGAGGGAGCCAACACCTCTGATTGGCTACATCTGTAGCATTGCCTACTTACTGCCTTGCTTTGAATGAACCTTAACAACAGTAAATATTAAGATGATGAAATATTTATACTTAACTCAATATTTCTCATAGTCATCAACATATTGATTGTCCCGATGAAAATATGTTTGGCTATTTTTCCAATTTCTTCTACTGAAATTAGTACAGATTTATTTATTAATTTATTAACGTCGAAACAATACGAGAGCTATTGGCGAAGAACATCATGGTTTTTTAAGCCCGCTTAAATGACGAGGATGACTCTCTTTAGACAGATTTCTACTCTGCAAACTTTCACACTACAGTAACTTGAAGGCTTGAGTCTCGGTATAATTTAACAGCCCCAGCCTCGACTTAAGAATTATTTTTGGAGGAATGCAGGAAAATGTTACGTGGCGAAGAAGATCTAAGTTAGAATTCTATCACTCCTATAAAGAATCTGACACACTTCACTTCATCAAAGTAAAACAAATTAAAAGTTCAGGTTATGCTGTCAGAATGGACGAAGTCCGCACCACTCAAAAATCTTCACTGCCCAATAAATTGATACATGGAGAAAAAGCAGGCCAAATCTAAGATGGATTGCAGACCTAAAAAAGACCTACTGGTTTTGAGAATTAAATATGGGAGAACACTAGCAGGAAAAAGGCTTTTTAAAAAGTTTTGTTTTAGAGAGGACAACGTCTATCACAGATATCAAGTCATGCAGATTATCTTGGATTCGAGTTTAACTTCTATCGGATTCCTTTAGACCTAAATTCAATCTAAGCACCCAATCTGGAATGCCCAACTCACTTCAGGCGTGAAAAAAATGGATGCTCTCTTTCCGAGCTTTTTTTCCTTCGGATGTTTGTATGTAATTCTGAATGAGAAATTCATTGTTATTTCTGCAAAAAATACGGTGTTAGATACAGATTTACTTAAAGAAATGTGCTACGTTATTGTATGTTTATTACACTCTATAAAGGGTTTTTAAAATTTTCATAATCTGAACTATATTGTGTTGCATATAGATTACTAATAGTTATTATTATTATTATTATTATATTAAACTTCATGAAAATTGGGTCATGTAATTTATTTCATTATAAGTAAATAATTTTGAATTTTAAATACGTTTATAATCCATTGCTTTTCCGCATTTTGGTATATCAAAATGTAATATTTGTTTACTTTATTTTTTTCACAAAATAATGTTTTCAAATCTTTTTATTTGTTAAATAAGCAGTTTTTTTATACCAATATTTCCAATTTCAAGATTTTTTTCTCTTGTAATATTTTCTACTTGTAAGGGACTTAACTTCCTCAAAAATAAATCAAAGTTAAATTGGAAGTATTCTTTTCGTTATAAGCGAATGAGATTCGCGCCTATAACATCCTTCCTCCCTCAAAAAAAAAATGAATGCAAACCGCGTACAGTAGAAACGAGAAATGAATCCACTGCTTTGGTACTGTGTGCTCGATGCTATGAGCCCAGCTGGAAATTCTAGCAGTATTGAGGAATATTTAAATCAGACGGCGAGTGTGCGTGTTCTCTTTCAGGGTACCGGTACAGCGTTGTTTTTGTTGACACGATCGATGCCCACGCTTAATGAGGGGACGTCTCCGGGGGATCAATAAACCGCGCCGAAAAGAGTTGGTGTGGGCGGGGTGGAAAGGTCTACTGAAGAATAAATGCAGTCGGATACAGTTCCTTAAAAACGAGCACGGTGTTGACATTTTTTTAGAAAGGCTCTTTCCTTTCTAATTAAACACAAGCCGTCAGATATGTTTCATTTTGTAAATAACAGTTTTACGCCAATGGATGCAATCTTTTTTTTCCTGTTGCAGAAAATAATTCGATTTACTGCAGCGCTGGCAAGTAACGAGAGTTAAAGCAGTGATACGTAACACTCAAATTTTGATGCGGTTTTGTTTCTATTTGGACTCTACAGTCTCACCTAATATTTAAAAACATCTATCAAAATATGAGTCTTACACTTAGTTTTTATAGTAGGTAGAATTTTATATTTAGTACGGATCCCTCACATTTCTTATTGTTCTTTATCAATTTTATTTCTATTCTTTTACGTTACAGTAGATCGAGTGCCTATGTCGTTTGATAATGAATTCGCCTACAGGGCCAGTATGAAAGTTCGGAGAAGGGGTGCCAGCGTAAGTGTCATCCTCGTCACTTAATCGTAGGTCAAAATTACTTAGTCGTGTTCTTAGATAACTTCAAAATTCAACATCAATAAGCAATCAATCGTTAAAAAAGCTGAAATGAAATTTATGTTTTCAAAATTAATGTTTTTTTTTTTATTTCTAATTGAACTAAACTGCAACAAAGAAAAATGGTGCGTGGAACACTACGCGATAGAAGTGAAACTTTTTTGGCGAAATTGGAACATTGGTTATTTGCCATAATATTCCAAACTGACTGTGTACATGTCTTAATCGCCTAATTTGCATGAAAAGTATTCGGGCCGAAATGAGTCTTTCTGATACCAAATCCAAAGTAGGAAGATGTGCTGGAATTTCTGGGTATACACACAAAACCATTATATTTTGAGAAATTTGGTATACTTTTCCTACTTAAACTTTGTCGGCAATTGTAGCATGATTTAATATATCTTCTAAGTTAATTCCTGGTAAAATATTTTTGTCCTCAGCGCAACTGGCGTTCTCAAATCATCTCTAAACCATAATCTATCACAAAGAAAGAACAACCGTGACCGAAAGGATTATCAACGAATCGCTTTTGAAAATCTTTGTGAGCATTTTTGTAGGAATCATAGTCTATGTAACGTAAGATAGAATTTATTATCGATTCACATGCATCAGTTCCAACAAGCACTATATTTGTGGATGTTGATGGCACAGGGTGGTTCACAAAGTCCGCATTAATCTGTGCTGTCATTAGAAGAGTCTCAATAGCATTCCCATCATCGGTTATTAAACGCGGCATTAAGAGAGTATTTTGCAATATTTTTTTCGTGCTCGATCTTCTCTCATGTACTCTGATGGAGATTTGGCAGTAGCACTTGATGAATTTGCACTATTTTTCTGAGGGTTTTTTGTCACTTTTTCGACTGAACTTGCTGCTAGTTTTCTTTTTTTTTTTTTTTTCCTTTCCCAAACTTTTCCTCTTGGTGCATTTGATTCAGGCATTCTGACTAGAATTAATAATAGTTCAACGCAAATGAAAATTAAAAAAACATATTAACAGCCGAACACATCGCCATGTAGCCAACAATCTAAGGAAATATTTCCAAAAGGCACGCTTTTGCTGAGAGAGCTATTTTGTCTACACCGTAAGGCACACGCTGCAACTCATACAAGCGTTGACAGATTTTTCTGGGTCTGTGAGGGAAAAATACCCCAATTAAAAGGTGGGCAATCATCTAATTTTTTCACGGATATGACGTGAGCCACGTGGTGTCCCCGCTCCCCCCTTTTCCTCCCGTTTGCTATCTTCTCACCACGGAGATGATTCGGGGGATGGGGGAGGGAGACTACTTCCGTTCGCCTTTTAACCCTAACTCAAAACTGGGCAAATTTCTCATTCACTCTCGAGCCCAAAGAAGTTTCACTTTAATAAATTCCCCGAGTTGAGTCTTTGAGTTGGATGCTGCTGTACACATAAAATATCTGCAACATTGTTCTTATTTCAATATCCTTCGGAAGAACGGAATTTTATTTTTATATTATGTGAATTGAAAATGCAATCTCTTAAAGAACTCTTTACATTTACATTACATTTTACTTTAAAGTAACTTTACATTGTACTCTTTATTATCCTCTTTTTGTTCCCGATTTCTCTTCAGCAAATGGACTATGTGCATGTTGCGAAGGAATTAAAGTAGTGTTTTAATTTTTCCTATTATAACAGGGAACAAAAGAAACAACCTATTATGGTATAAATAAATGTCTACTTAAGTTTACTAACCGTAAAATTCATATATGTGATTTACCTCAATAGAAAACTCTTTTAATTTTCCTATGTGACATCTTATAATAATATCGAGTGATAAACTTTAACTTTCGCGCGCGCGCGATCTTTTTTTCTCAACTCGCACTACCTTCTATCCTATAAATGCAGATGGTTTAAAAAATGTGTACATCTCATTCCCTTTTACAACAATTTATTTCTTTTGGTTGAATATTCCGAGCAACAACTCCTTTTCTGTGAGTGAATATTAACGTCTCCTCATTTAGCTATTCGAGGGCATTTTTGGCAATGGACGTTCTTTTAAACCATGGTCAAGTGACGAGGACGACACCTGACCTGATACCCCCTCTCCCAACTGCCACACCACACCGTTTGAGTCTCGATAGATTTAAAGTGCATTAGCCCCCTCTGCAAGGTGGGTTTTCAGCGGTATGAGGCTCGAACTCATGACACTCCAGCTACCAGTCTGTGACCTTGACCTTCAGGCTACCTCGGCCTCTCTCCTCTTTCGTGAAACATTATCGATGCTGCATGATGTTATGCTTTTTAAAGTAAACTGTAAGACATCTGTTTTTGATTTTGAAACAAGCATCCGAAACTGCGTTCCTTTACGATAGAATGAAGTTTGAATTCTTAACAATGAATGAATATTTATTAACGTTACCTTCAAAAGCATTGCGTGGGCTATTAACTACAGACCTTGTAATTTTAAACTTTATTTATGTGACCAAGGGGCATTGATCTTGTACCCTTCTCACCAGTAGCGCACACATGAACTTTTCAAGGGTGGTGTCCAGGATCGCAAGTCCAGCCTTCTTGTATCATGTTCCTTTTGATTTGGTCGATTTTCGGAAACAAAAACATTAAAAAACTTAAATATTGAATAAATAATTGGCATTAATTAACAAAATTAATCATTAATAATAAATACTTAATTAAATTTTACTTACTGTATACTTAGAATTATAATCAATCGGGAAAAAAATCAAAGGCTTTGGGGATTCCGGACCCCTAGGACACCCTCCTTATGTGCGCCACTGCTTCTCACCAACCTTTCACATCAAGCTAACGTAGTGTTTTAGGGCCACGATACATTTAACGTGCAAAAGTCCTTTCACGGGTTGAGCCCTTCAAATCAGTGGCATCAGAACTCGAACCGTAACTCGGCAACACAGGTCACGAGTTCATGGCCATGACCAATAGCCTACAGTGAACACCTGGATAACAATAGATCGAAATATCTCTAACAGGGCTTCAAACCGGAACTGAACCGAAAAAAGACACATCCAGTATAAAAGGTTCGACATATCCAGTCATTTTGTAACTGTAATCAACTTATCAATATTTTCTAAATTAACATCAATCATATAATTATCAGTATAATAAGTACATTGCTTCTCTGTTTCTTGTGTTGATGTTCACTAGTGCTTTTCTGTTTCAGTTTTGCCCGAAACTACTTGTAGAAGGCAGATTTAATTCAGATGAGTGAACAAGTATATATAGATGATTTTTTAAGAAAAATATCAGTCGCGGAGTTATATTTTTCGCATCTCAGCCTGCTACCATCCACAGACTGTTTAGATAGACAGAGCTATAAATCATGAACCTAGTAGTCAGATGCGATTTTGATAATGGATTACAAAGTCAATGTTCTCCCTCCTCTTCTCATCGCTCGTGTCGTACATGATGGTTCATTGTATGAATTCGCATAGAGTGTACCACACAACTAAAAAAAGAATAAAATCTTCTAAATGTTGAGAGAATTACATTCTTTTTGCTTACGATAATTTGTGTCTGAATTATATTTTTAGTGCAAATAAGAATATACATAAAATAAAACTATTCATTCAGAACTGAACCGAAGACAATTACTATTAGAGCGGAACGAAAACAGGAACTAAACCTATATATTATTCTTTCTTCTTTTTTTTTTAGTTGAACCCGAAAAGAAAATTACATTTCAAAACCCCTTGATTTCTAATGCATGATCTCGCAAGCAGTGGTATATACTTGTATAACTGCACCTTCAAGTGACTGATTTAAATCTTCCAACTGAACCAATGTGGCACGCATTTATCATCTTCGATGAGTCAATCCAGCCCGAGATTTTGGAATTCTCAATATAACTATAATATATAAAATTATATATATTAAAAGCTCAAAGATCTTTACTCCTCCCATTTTTATTAACTATTTGCATTCTTCAGTTAATAATAGCGCAACCTACTCCAAAAATAAACTTCCCCCATTATGGGAGTTGTTTTAAAGTATATCTATTTTTGAGGCTCGCAGAGATCAAAGACACAAAGCCGGTCGTCATAGGAACCTCTCGCGCACCACACGGTGGGCAAATTCTCATTTTTTCGCCTCCAGACATCTCCCTCGTCCCTTCACGCGATATTCCGTGAAAAGACGAGAGAGAGAAGGAAAAGGGATCTTTAAGAGCCAATGCCGTGACGGTTCGAATAAACAGTGACGTCACACAGGATTCGATTGTACATGAGAGATGATATCTTGCGATTAGTGTTTTTCATTTCGCCCATTCTGTGTCCACAATGTTCTAATGTTATTCAATTATATCGGGGCCCAAGTAACAAATTAGGGATATTACGGGAGGTCTATTAATAGATGGAAGCCACGCATAAGCGGGTTTAGGATGTGACCCCTCACCCACCCTCTCTAAACAGAAATACTAACGTGCGTGCGATAGATTAGTTAAGGAAGGTTACGCCCAATGGAAACTTATAAAACTATATTTTGAGCCCTTCATGACGACGGAGAATCAAATTTATTAACTCTCGTCAGAATTGTCCTTTGTGTGCAGAAAACTCATTTTAAATTATGTCATGATCCCTGTCTTCTTTTATTGGTTTAGTGGGATATGAAGTGCACATAAAAAAAGCTAATATCATACAATATTAAGATACATTTCGTAATTAAATAAATATCAAAGTGTCTCGTCTTTTGCACGAAATCTATTTTCCAATTCATCACCGTTTTGACGCACAGTAAGTATTGAAGCGCGCGGCTTGGAAATTACCTCAAATTAAAGAATTTTTAACATTTTCCAAGTTTAAATAAAAATGGTAATTAGTAATCATTTTTAAATTCTATTTTAACCAATAAAGCTATCTTTTTTACTTGATGTGACATGGAACAAAACGACGCAAGGGTTGTGAAGTTTATTTAAATAACCGTGATCTATTTTGTATATTCTTTTTCATACTATACTTTAGGAAAGTACGTTTTCAAATTCTGTAATAATTAACATTGCGCATCCTATTACAAAAATATAATTTCAAGTATCACGTATTAAGCAAAACAATATTTTGTGTACGAGCATTTTAGCTAAAAGAAAATATTTTTCGTCATCCTGTGTGTGACGAAGGCCGAGTGGCAATAGTCGCTCATCTGGAGGTATATAATGGGCCTTTATTTCCAATCTCGGTACATTTGAGAAAACATTATTTGATTAACTTTCCCATTTTAAAGATATTTAGAATATATTTTAAGTTTTAATATTAAAATGATAAATGAGGTAGAAAAATTGTTTAGAGAATTTAAATATACCAGAACAATTTTCTATTTCTGAAGAGAAAATAGCTAGTGGTGCATGAACCAATAGCAAGGGTACACGAAATCATCTTTGTTTATCTCAGCCAATGGGGCAGGAGAATGGGTGGGTGTCTGACCAATGGAGTTTCAGCTATTCGTGAGTGATATTGACTAAGAAAATAATAGAAGTATGAAACGTTTATTTTCAATTCCTTTGTCTTTTTTTATTTGTAATTCATAGTATATTGTATAAAGTTATATTAGATTCATGGATATATAAGGGACTGTTTATCATTAGGTATTAATATTCAAAGCAAATGTTTCCTTTGCTTATTATGAACTCAAAGTTTATCTCATATTAAAGGATTTTTTTCAAAGAATATCGATCTCTCTTCTGTCCTAATTTTAAAAAATCTACAAGTACATAATTTTGAGCTATATTTTAAAATAATATCCTTTCTATGCTTTTTTGTAGTTATAGTGTAATTTACAATATTTTCACAATTAATTATAAATTTAAAAAATTAATCCCAGTGTATTAATTATATACATTTTGAAAATAAAGCTTTTAATTTTTGGAAACTGTTAAAAAACTTAAGAGCTTTGGATAAAAAAAAATAATTTGTTATTGTAAACAATTTTAAATTTAAGTTGAGAGTTCCACTCTTATCACCCTTGTGGCGAGAAGGAGCTCTTTCATTGGTTGTTGCGTTAAGAGAGTGACTTCGACCGCAGAGAGGCTGCCGCCGTCGTATTGGCCACAGATGAGCACTGATGGCCGTACAGTCGAATGGGGCTCTCCGATTGGATGTTGTTTATTCGTTATGAAAAATATCAAAAAAGTAGAATTTGCGGAAGAAATTTTGAATAGTGATGTTTATTAATAATTCGTGGCCAATATATTACTTCTGTTCATTCGCGTGTTCGAGTTCTAATGTTTCTAATTTTATATTATTAAAAATCAATCTATATGCATGCGTTTATTAGTTTCACTATATTGCACATTTTTTAGAAATTACATCCTAGTTGTTGCACAAGCGTTTTCAAGAAATAAAATAATTATTATTAATTATAAATTATATTTATTGTGCTGTGACACTCGGAACATATTTTTTTTTATTTTTGTTAAAAATATTTTAAGTAAATGGCATCTTTAATTTCGTAAAAAAACTTATATTTTTTTACAATATACTTAAACACTCTTCATCTGAAACCTCAAAATACCTTATAACCAAATTTGTTGTTTTCATGGGAAATATATCTTTTTGGAAATAACAAATTGAGTGAAATAAGAAACGGATAGAGAGAATTGATTACCTTCTTCGAAATATTCGCGGGGGAGTGAGGCTGAGATGTCGCGATACGCATTAAACAACGTTTGAATACTTTTTGGCAAAGAGTCGCTTGTTTTCGATAAATGCCGTGAGGTTTTCCAGAAACAAGGAAAAGGAGGAGTCATTCCATAAGGACATTCAATTATAGTTTAAGTTCGCCAGATGTTACATGTCTTAGGCGTTTCTTGGGTGGTGATTACTTTTTACGAGTTCCTTATGTGATAGGAGATAGACATATTTTTTCTTTCAATAGGAATTTCTCTTATAGGTGTGGGGGGGGGGTCCTTCATTTTAGAAATTCTGGACCAAATTATTCTGCTTACATTTTCAATAACTTGTGGTGACCGCGGTGCGGTAATGTAGTGATTAGGGTCACGAACTCGTGGCCAAAGTGTCACGGGTTCAAATCCTGTTGCCACCAAAGACTTGCCGTGTAGAGGAGTCAGATGCACGTTAAATCTATCGAGACTCAATGCTCTCCTGTAGGTGTGATGTGGTGCCTAGGAGAGGGAGGAGCCAGCTCAGATGTTGCCCTCGTCACTTGACCAAAATTCAAAATTACGAGGATGTCTTCAATAGTCCTCGTGTGGCCTTGTAGAGTGACATTAAACAACTCCCACTATCAGTTCTCCCTCGTAGAGTTATGACGCCATCTCAGGGGGACGTGCCCCACAGTTTGAGAAACGCTGAGCAAATGGAGGAGGTTTATTAAAAAGTTTATTCCAGACGAATTGTGAATTTTGTAAATAGAAGATTTTTTCTATAATCCTGTATCTTCCTTTTTCATTTTGTTTTTTTACGGAGTTTAACTTAAATAACAGCTTAATAGAAAAAAAATTATGGTCTTTCTTCAATTATTTGTACTCCGTCAGCCTAGTGATGATATTGGGTGCAATATATTGTGTTCATGTTTACAAAATACTCATCATGCTTCTCCCTTGAAAGATATTGGTTTGTTCCCGAACGCTTCAATGGCAATAGTTCTGATCAGTTGTGGATTTGACGGAAGGATGCATTTTAAATTTGTCAAAGAGTTCCAATTCCCTCACAATAACAGAGTGGAGTGCCAGTTCAAGTGATATCCTGGTTTCTTGACCAAAGTTTAAAATTTTGTGGCAATTGCCAATAGCACTCGTATTATTTTAAAGTGCGATATTAATAAATATTTTTTATGAATGAAAGATATCATGAATTATTATATAAAATATATATTTTCTCTTCTCAAATCTAAATTCAAATCAAATTCCTCAAATCAATCCGCAATTTAAAGGTCTTAGAATTTAAAAATAAATTACATAAAACTGAAATTTTGTATGTGGAAATCTTCCTTTCCTATAGAATTTTATTTTCAATCTTCATCGGCTCTAAGTATTCGTATTTTAAATGAATTTTCATAGCAATGCATATATACTTATTTACAAGTTTTTTAAAGATTTCAATATATCTAGAATTCTTTTCTTGATATTTAAAGCTGTATAATTTTATTGCGGGAAACTTTTAGGTATTCGTAATAGAAATTTTGAGCCGGTGGGGACTATTTTGTTAGATTTTATGAAACCTACATCAAAATAACTTCGTCTTACGATTTTGTATTTTTAATATCTAAGATTTTACTAAGCAAGTTTTTTTTCTAAAATAATATTTTCTTCCGTCTCCAGTCGCAACTAAAATTAACTTACATGTATTTATAGGTGAAATTATATCCCGACCGACGCGGTACTCACTCCCCACCTATTGCGTAAGTTAGGGGTATTACTGTGTATATAACTGAATCACGCAGAGTCAAAGTAATAGATTGAAAAATTTATAAAAAAACAAATATAACAATAGCTTTCATTATTAGTTCATAACTTCATAATAAATAAAAAAAGGGAATGTAATCCAAAATTTTCCGGTTACACCTTCGAGTATTAATCACAGCTGGCTTCACCCGGTGAAATATTTCTCACATTTCAAGGAAGTGGACGCTTCTAAAAGAGAAAGATAAAAGAGAAATGCGAATGTGACTTCTCGAATTCGTGGAGCTAACAAAAGAGGAGTGAGTTTTCCTGCTTTGTGTAAAAAAAGGACATTCATCATACTTTAGGATGAATTCCGTTCTTTTTCCCTTACCTGGCTTTTAATGAATGCTCTAATGAAACTCCCTTCTGGAACGCAGCTGTCTATGTTGATCCCAGCTGCGCGGTTTGTTTCAGAAGAGATTGACACATTCGCGAGAGAAGGTTACAGTTCACTGTGTTTCTCTGTAATTAAAGACGTTTTGTCAATACAAATGTAGTACGATTTTTCTCTCTCTCTTTTATGTCTTCTAATTTATTTTTATCTTCTTACCCCTGTATATTCGTTAGTTCACGTATGGGTCATACAATGGGAATACTATTGATATTCTGTTTCGGGAATCAAATCCGTTAAGTAAATCACACTTTTTTGCAGTTATTTATTACTTAACACTGAGGCGGGCAATACAGATCACATAATTCGCTGAATATTTAATTTGATCCATATGTTATCGATATTTTTTGAAAATTTCTTCATAAAGGATTTCAAAAGCATAAATGAACAATTTTTTTTTAGAATTAATACTATAATGTGTAGAATTTTTCACTGTTAAAAATAACATCAAAATTTCTTTATGTATTTATTATAATATTAAATCAGTGCTTCTCAAACTTTCAGTATTTATGACCTAATTTTTAGCCATAATTTTCATCGCTCCCCCTCATACTACAACTATATATTGAATGCAGTAATAATGTACTTCGACACTAAAGTTACAATGCTTCTTTAAATATAAACTGCACAAATTATGAAGACAAGCATTATATTTTGAACATAATTTATCTATACGAAATTTAAAATAAGTTAAGTAATTACTAGTGATTTCCATAGGCTTGTCCTATAAAAATTAAGTATCAAATACTTATCAGAAACATTTATAAGTATCTTATATCAGTGTGAATATGAATTTTATTTTTTATTATGTCAAAATGTATTTTGTTTTGCTTTCTTCAGTAAATTGAAAATCTTTTTAAATCTTTTATTTTTGACTTTTCGATACACTCGTGCCCTCCACGTAGTGTTATCACGCCCCTCTAGCGGGGTGCACCCCACAGTTTGAGAAACGCTTTATAAAATACAATGTATGTCTTTATACATAGATAAATTCAACTAAGTGCTTTTAAAATCGGCACCGTAAATTTCTGAAGTAATATAGTTATACATAGTAATTATAACATATACAAGGACTTATCGAAAAATTTTCACTACTAAAAATAATCTAAGTAGGAACAAAATTTTTACTTGTTATTCTTAAGATTTGTTTACATTGTCGTCATCCACAGTTAAACCTTTCTCACCGAATTTCTTAACTTTTCAAAAGTCATCATTGTGGAACCCATTAGATAGCATCGAAAATCGTTATTCCATCTATTGAGTAACAGCATTTGTATTGTAAAATTTTCAACCTCGTAATGGCTGTTCGAGTTATAAAAATAAGAAAAAGTCCTATAGGGCAAGATCGGGAAAATATCTCATTGTTTTGATTTCTCAAATGAGCCTCAAGATCAGTGAGCAAGTGCATTGTTGGCAAGATCAAATGCTTTAAGGATTATATCACGCCATTTTTACATAAGGATATCTGGTAATTTTTCAGCAACGTGAAGTAACAAACAATGGTGATCCTTCATCAGGTAGTCTGTTGACTCCACAACAGTTCCTAAAGACAGACAGTAAGATATTTCCAGCGAACTTTAGCACCTTAACCTTCTTGGAGGAAGGCGAGTTCCTCGGCTTTTTCTGTCAACTCATTTTGGTTTCAGGGTCCTATTGATAGATCCAAGATTCATCCATTGTTACCAGGCATCCAAAAGACCCGTTTTTGTCTTGTTCCAGATGATTCAAGATCTTCCTAAACAAGTCGCTTCTGAAAAGAAGTTAATAATCTTGAAACCTAGCATGTTGAAAACTTTGACATGTGCAATTCTTCGTGAATAATTTTCCATACACTTTCATTCTTGATCCACTGGATGGCTGCTCTTCGGTTTCAAAGGATCCAGTGCTATTTCTTCAATGCGAAAGAACCATCCTTGAGTGATAGTCTTGTATTTTTGGCTCGTCTGTGAGGGACATGTTATCGGTTTGAAAATTCTCTTTCCACCTTACAAATGGATTGTATAATAGGCGATCATTTCATCTTGTATTTCCCAGCCATTGTTAGCTTTGAATGAATTTAACCCCGCTGTGAAGGTGTAACTCTTCATACTGCTAGTTACAACAATTCTGTGGCTACCTGAAACCAAACAAATCAACATTAATACGCATAATTTAAAAAATTATATATATAAGGGTCAATTAATACTTCGAATAAGTTTTATCAAAATATTTCGGTTGCTTATTCATAATAATTAGAATTTTAGTGTAACCTTTGTTCCTTTTCTTTTTGTCTTGAACAGGAGCTGCAACCCGCGGCACATGGGCTGCATGCTGCCCGCGTTGAATAATTTTGCGATCTGCGAGATTCTTTAAAACTTTACAACATACGATTATTGAATGCAATGTTTTTGTTTTTAGTGTAGTGTTTTATAACAAATAAGTCCCACATAATTGTTTCTATTTTATCACGTTGCTTCTGTTTATAGATACTTAGAAGAGGACAGTATTGTATGGCAGCGATTAGGCTTGATTCGTGTAATTTTTTTTCAACTTACACCTGCGAATCATTCTTTTCGAAGACGCGAAGTTTATATATCAAACGTAAATCATGCTCAAACTTATCGGACAAAAACCTGCAACATCAATTACAATGTGCAAATACATGCATTGAGCTCGACTTGCAAAAACTAAGCGAAAGAATTGAAAACAAATATCTGATTTATATGAATTAAACATTATTTAATCATCGCATTATTATTATTATTATATTATGTGTGTACATATGAAAAATAATGTGAAAACTATAATAATAATTCATTCTGTCTTAAGTTTTCATTCCAATAAATGCTTGAGGCCGCGGTAGCCGAGTGGTCAAGATATCGGATCGTGGCTGGCCTTGTTACGAGTTCGAGCCCAGTACCACTAAAGACCCGCCATGTAGGGCAGCGATGCACGTTAAATCTGTCGAGAGCTCAAACGTCCTCCCGTTGGTGAGGTAGTTAGGAGATGGGGTGCCAGCTCAGGTGACGTCCACGTCACTTGACCATGGTTCAAAATTACTGGTCCGTCGCGAAACGCTCTTATGTATCTGAACAATGTGACGTTAATATTCACTCACTCACCCAATAAATGTTTGAAATGGGTCCAAATCCAAGATAAATATATAGTATATTTTTATATGCAGCCCACGCAAGAAGTGGCCATCAAGGTCCATTGGGTTGGCTACCCCTGGTCTTGAACACAAACGTTTTTGACTAATTATCTCCAAATTATCTGAAAACAATGATGTCTGAAAAGTAAGCAACTGTGTGTGATGTTCACATCAAGCCGCACTGCTGATTCCATAAAATATCCATTGTACTAAGTAACGGGGAATGGATGAGCTTCTAATTGAAAACAAACTCAAAGTTACTCTGCGATGTGGATTTGAGACAAACTCGTCATCAAGTGCAACGTCAAAATGTCGCTGCCTGCCACCGTAGCCTTTTGATTGCTTTAGACAGATTTCAATTTATGAATTTATTTATTTGACAAAATATATTAAAAAAAATATTTTTTCAAATCTTGTTGGAGATAATATTTATTGGATATGCATATTGTATTGTTATATTTCATTTTTTTTATTGTTGCTTTGCTTTATTAAATTTATGACAATTTAGTATATAAGTGTATAACCACACTGATTTTTGCCATTACGTGCAAAAACCTCCAATATATTTAATTTGATAAATCAAACAAAATTAAATTACATTCAGAATATTATAGCCTATAAAAAATGATTACAAAAGCACTTCAGACCATACAGAATTAATTCTAAGCCCAGACCGCAATTTATTCAGTTGTTCTTACGCATAATGAAGTGTAATATATTTTTTAATATATGTCAATTTAAAAGACGCTTCTTCACAAATAGAAGTAGATGATGGGTGTTTTGTCTGCTTATGTAGGATTTTTTTAATAACTAATAACTATTTTTTAATAATTTTTTAATAACTAACTAATAAAGGTTTTGTTTATTTTTTATGAAACTGCAAATTCAAGGAAAGATTTTATAATAAATCGTTGTATATTTAATTAGAAACTTTTCCGGGATATGCTTTATATTTTTATCCACTGATGAATATAAACAAACTATAGTGAATAATATTAGTTTTCTATGGTTATTTTTCCTTCAATACATAGGCGTCCAAATCTTTGTATGGCATTCGTTAAATATATTTTTCAAATTAAAAAGACAATGGATGAATTCATTCAAGGTTCTCCTGCTAATGTGCGGTTTGACCTTTCCATTTCACTGGAACGTGTTGCTACTACTGCAACCGTAATCCCATCACGATGCATTCTTTTTCCTGGAAAGACAGAAACTGAATCTAAAAGAGCCATATATATTAAATTACTTTTCGAATTAATTTTGGCATTTTCTATTGATTGATTGAATTGAAATTGTTCCACTTCTGATTTTATGTATTATACTGAGTATATGTTTTTACTTTTTTATGATCATCAATTTTAGTAATTTATTTTTTCCAAATCTATAAAGGTCTTAAAAACTATTAATCTGATTATAAAAACCCTTTCAATTGCTAATTTTAATGAAATAAGTTAAAATAAAACTTAGCAATATACAATCAAATGGTAAAACGGGCACCAGTCACAAAGTGAATCAAGTAACAAAGCTAATGCCTCATTCAAAAATTATTTCCCCCCTTTTTTTTTAATGGTAACATAATTGTTTCTTATGAATTTTCTGAAGTCTGGATTATTTCTGAATGAAAATAGAATATAGTGATAAAGTTAACACATTTTCATTAATTTTAATGTTTCTTGCTAAAACATCCAGTTTTGGAAAGATTCGAGAGAAATCAGTCTGAGAACTTCTTTTGAATTCATTGAGGATAAATTGAAAACTTTCTTCTGTAGAGAAATAACAGAGATAATTAAAAAAGATAAATAATATAATTAAAACTGAAATTGCAACTGTTATATTAAACCTAAACTTAAATCTAAAGGGGGATTATTATTAGACACAACAGTTATTATTGGGCTAGTAACACCTCCTATATACGAAGTCTCTATTCAATTAATTTCTTTATATCATACACACACACATACAAACTTATATAATCTATTCCTCTCTTCTAAGCTAAATTACTGGGGTCCATCGTCAATAGTTCATATGTTGCCTGAGAACCCTACGTGTTGAAATACAATCAATCTGTTTCATCTAATCTATCATCTCTTTTCAATTTCTCAAGTGAAACCTTATGTTGGAAATATACATTTTAGTTCCTCATATTTCGTATAAAACTTAAGGAAGTGAATGCAAGCTCTCCGAGAAAAATAAAATAGCTTGAATAGAATAAAATCCCTCAAATCGTCAAAAAAGAGCCAAACACATGCGATTTTATTTATATTTTGTTACTCAGGTGGAATTATCTTAAAATGGATTTTATATAATTAACTATGACCATTTATTATTGAAAAATTCACTGTACATATTATGGTTAAATGAAAGCGACATATTTTTTTCATTGAATAAAGGGTTATAGGGGTGAGGTAGCCCAGCGTTCAAAAGAATCGGATTATAGCAAGCATGTCATAAGTTCGATCCCAGTACCACTAAAGACCCACCGTGTAGGGCACCGATGCACATTAAATCTGTCGAGAGCTCAAACGTCCTCTCGTTGGTGTGGTGTGGTAGTTAGGAGAGGGATGTAAGCTCAGGTGACGTCCACGTCACTTGACCAGGGTTCAAAATGATGTGGTCCGTCGCTAAAAGCCCTCGTGTAGCTGAACAGTGCGACGTTAATATTCACTCACTCACTGAAGAAAGGGTTAAGTTTAAAGTTATTTCACACACAACCCTGTCCATTACGTTAGCAATGTATATGCATAATGTCTTCCATTAAAATTTGATTTTCCTCGTACACCTTGAGTGCACAAATATACTCTCGATCCAGTTATTTTTCCTTTATATTACTTGAGTATAAACACCACAAGAAAAATTACGTAAATTTCATTCTTACACTCTTTTAAAATTCCAAACAGTCAACTATTTTTTAATGTGCTATCTTTTTACATAAATAGTTTTTTCAGAATTTTGTGTTCTGAATACTTGTAAAATAAACTAGCGCGGGTTTGGATTGGGATATATAAGTATTCTTATTTTCGAATTTTTTGATTCTTGCGGTTCAATAACTCTTTGATTTAAAGTTCCTGCATATTTATCAGAGAGCACTAAATCCATTCACTCCAATTAATTCAAAAAATGTGCAAGCAAAGGGCAGCTTAATAAAATCGAAAGAAAAATTAATCTATACTCTTTTTTTTATTATTAGGATATTTGACATTTCACAATCTTTTCGTCTAATTAAAAATACACACATTATCGAAGCTTGGGTTTATTCAAGAAATAATGGACCATTGTTTAGTAGAAATTTTGAAATCATGAACTGTGAAATCTATACAGAACTTTTTGCAGTCAAATGTTATTTGTCTCATTTAAGATTTTCCTGTCAAAATTAAATACAACTTTAGCTCCTCTAATATGATCCGCATCTCAGTTTCTTTTTTTAAATCTTATAAATCTTTCCTTTTGAAAGGAATACAACTACTGTGTAATTAAAAATGTCCTCGTGACATTTACTGCTTTAACTTTTGTTTCTCTTTCCCATACGGTAGCATCTCTAGGAATTAAACCCTAAATTGACTGAATAAAACGATGGAACATGCAGACATGATCCTACTTTTCTATAATTTTCTTCAACATCTGTAGTGTATATTCATACGTAATCAATACAGTAAAACAAATCACGCAAAGTATTCCAAATCAATAATTTTCTCATCAATTGGATCAACCATAATGAAAAATAGAGGAAATTAGTATTTGAACATTACAAGTAAAAAAAATATTAACGGAAATTCCCTTAAACTCTTTAGGATATTTTCTTCAGCTAAATGACTAAAATATTATTTTTAGACACTAATAATGGTATATTCTAAATATGAATTAAAATAAGGTAGGATTTAAGACATGATTTTAAGCTCTAGAACATGCCTGTGATTCAAAATGTTTATTAATGTTAAACATATTAACTCATGATAGTTATTTACGTTGAACTTTTAATCTATTTCTAGACAGTAATAAAATGAGCAGATCTGTTAAATAAGGACGCGTAAAAAGGAGATTTAAAATAAAAAAATAAAATTAAGGATGAAAGAAATAAATGCATACTTTTCTTTTTTATGTCGAAAGGCTCATAGCTAAAAATTATCAGTGAACTCAAACTGGCTTAATTAACTTACAGAGGTAATAGGAATTGTCGATTGAGAAAGGATGATCGTTTGTTGAAAGAAATGCTTCAAAACGAAATAAAGATAATTCTGAAAATTACAATCAACTTACCGCAGTGCTTCTCAAACTTTCAATACTGGCGCCCCTCTTTTCAATCATAATTTTTATCGCGCCCCCCTTATACAGTAATAATGTATTGAATACAATAATAATGCACTTTGACGCTAAAGCTACAAAACGATCTTAATTATAAACAATACAAATTAGTAAGATAAGTATATTAAATTGTATATATGTAACTTTTAAGTAATATAT
>BMAV01001561.1:33562-48228 GCA_019973955.1 Trichonephila inaurata madagascariensis
ATTCTGGCCGTTTCTAGTCAAACGCTGGCTTCAAAGGGTCCAGTTGTTGACAGTAGATATCTGATTTTAGTCTTTGGCCATACGGAAGCAACTCATAATAAATTATTCGTTTCCAGCCCCACCAAATACACAGTAGAACCTTCCTGGCTGTTAGTCCTGGTTTGGCGACCGTTTGAGCTACTTCACCGCGCTTTGACCTCGATCATTTTCGCACAATACTGTTGTATGTGACCCATTTCTCATCCCCAGTCACCATCCGCTTAAGAGATGGGTCTATTTCATTTCGTTTGGCCAAGGCTTAGCAGATGGAAATTTGATCCATCTTGTTTTTTGGTGTTAATTTGTGTTGCACCCAAACATCTAGCTTCTTTTTGAATCCAACTTTGCGCAAATGGTTTAAAACTGTTTTATGGTTGATCTTTAGCTCCTGGGTGATACTATGACTACTAACATACCAGTCAACTTCGATTATTTCTGTGATTTTATCGACATTTTCGACGACGGGCCTGTGTGAGGTTCATCCTTAACGTCAAAAATGCCTAAACAGAATTGACGAAACAAAAATTGCACATAATTAGCTGTTACAGTATCGGCACCATAAACACCATGCACAATTTCAGCCACATGGCTTGCATTTTTGCCTTTATCAAAGAAAAACTGTAAAATGTACCGAATTTTTTTCTTTGTTGACTTCCATTTTTAACACCCTGTAACTCACAACTGAATGGACCAAACAAAAAAAGACAAAAACATTTTTTAGTGTGAACTGTCATTTTATGACAACGAGCATAAATTCGAAATTGTTTGATCGATACTTCAGGAGATATGGACACTACAACCATCTATCGAAAAAAAATGGATTTCTTTTTCCTCAACCTAATATTACAATAAAAAATTATTTAAGTACAATATTTTAACAAAAAATGAACATAGAATGACCCATTTTCAAAACATTCTCCTTTTGAGAAAAATGCTTCTATTATAATAATATTTTGCCTGTATATAGCTTAGACCTTTGTAGAGAGGCTAAACTAGAATTTTTGAAATATATAACTTAGAAGTAGATTTATCCATATTTTGCTGTAACAGAGGGGAGAAATTTTAAGGAAAAACGCCGATAATTAATTTAATTGGTGGTAACTCTGAAAATAATATGAATTTTTCAAAAATCTTAGTTCAGACTCTCTGGAGAAGTCTTTACTTTATATAATCACACACACACACAAAATATTATTATTATAGAAGCATTTTTTTAAAGGAGAACGTTTTGAAAAAGGGTTATTCTAAGTTAATTTTTTGCCAAAACATTTCATTTAAATAAATTTTTTTTTCGTACTGTCCTTAAAATCATTTTATACATGTATTTTAATCTAAGTGTTACTAAATATCATGAAAATTATCCATTTATACGCTTTTTTTGAATTCACGGTTCCGAACGTAGTCGGATACCTTAAGAGGAAAACCTACAACTGAATATATCTTTAGTATGTTAACTTTTTAGAAAGATTTATCTCGACAAAGTGAGTGTACATATTTCATATTGCAATAAAATATTTGGAACAAATATATATTTACAACGTTAAACTGAAATAAATAGTCTAGCTAAATGCTGGCTAGGTGGCGTAGTTGGTTTGTCGCTAGCCTTCTGTACCCAGGTTCGACCCCGGCCCAAGTCGGTGGATTCTCCTGATGCAGAAAATCGACAGTGGCCATGTCGTATAATCATACGGCATGAAAAAGATCCCTTGAATGTCCATTTGGCTTGGATGCTCACGGTAAAATTAAATTCCTAAGGTGCCTCCCTCTGGGGAAGAAACTGAGCGTCAAAATTACTTGAGGTAATTAATATCGCCTAAATGGTGCCACACAAAAAGTTTATAGCAGCTCCTGAAGAATGCACTAGGTCTGCAAAGGTAGAAATACCAATATGCAGCCCCATTACAGAAAAAAAAAATAATCTAGCTAATTTCTAGTCATTGTCTCTCTTCTAAATATTAACGTAAAAAATATAATTTACAAAATCAGGTATGCAAAATTCTTAAAAGAAGTAAAATTAAATAATATTTAAGCTTTTAAAAAACTATACAGATCCTGCAAGAAATACAAATTAAATAGACAATCATTTTTATAAGTAGATTATATATCAGGATATTTCATTTGTGGTTCCTTATAACAAGAATAATATTGCTTCTTATATTTAATTTTTCCATTCATTGAATTTCTCTCTGCTTTTAAATAATATTTTCTTTTATTTCTTTTCTTCCTCCAGTACTTTGAAATATAATTTGAAAATATAATTGCATCGCAATTTCGCAAACATTTAAATGAATAAAAAAAAAGTTATTTTCATTTTTCCTTACACAATAATCTTAAGATCAGTCTTCATTGAGTTTTTTTATTTCTTACAATAATTAAATGATGCTTTAATCGTTTTAATCGTTAATATCATTCTGTATTATTTAAATGTCACTGGAGGCTTTTATTTCCACATTAATTTTGTGGAGATGACAATAAGATTTATTTTAACCTCGTATATTTCCTAGTACTCAGCTCCGTACCTCAATCAATTTTCCTCAGAAAAACCGTGTCCTTCATTTTTATTCGCTCGTGTATTGTTCTTAAGAGTTCAGACAATAAAATCTCTATTAATGAAATAACTGGTTTAAATTAATTGATTTAAAACTCTATTAATTGAAAAATTCCCATTAAGCTATTAGATTTAATAAACGTATAATTTTTATTCTTCCCGAAACTGCCACGTGTAATGAACAGAGCATAGTTAATTCACCGACATTTAACATTCTTCCTATGACGCAGTATGGAAGAATTATATACACCTTCACAAGTGTCACTCGTAACTTGGCCACAGTTTCGAAGGATGAAAATTATCCCTAAGATTGTGTTGTGTCGCATACATGGTAAAAATACAACAACTTTTTGACATATTTGTTGGATTCCCTCAAGTTCTGCAATAATAGTGTTGAGTTCGTGTGATATCTTATTAAAACGGTATGCAACATTCACTGCAAAATAATAAATCAAGAAAGTTGAGGGAAAAAAGCAAGATTAAAATTTCTAATGGGCTGCATATTAGCAACTAAGCCTTTGCAGACACAGCAAGTCCCCAAATGCGAGAGACATTTCGGTTGTGACACCATCTAGTGGTGGATCTCACTACCAAATTAGGATGCTAGAATTAATTTAATTCAAGCTCTCGTTAGATGCTAAATATTGCCGTGATTTAATTTTGCCGAGAGTACCAGAGCCAAATGGATACTCAAAGAACATTTTATATACCATATAATCATATGACATGTGTGCCTACAATTTTCGCATCCAGAAAATCTATCGACTCAAGCCGGTGTCGAACCCGCAATCTTGGACTTAAAAAAAGTGGGTATGCTACCTCTAAGACACCAGAGCCGACAAGATTAAGATGATTACTATATTAACATGTCTATGCGTATGAAATGTCAGATTCTTAAGTGAATATATAAAACTTTTCACTTTTTTTTCAAAATCTGTTTATTTCATCAAAATATGCTCTATTCGCATATATACACCTTTCTCAACGAGATTTTAATGTATAAATGTCTCAAAGAAATTCTGATTATCAGAATCAACAAACTCTGATATGGAATTTGTCCGATTGTGTTTTCTTTTTCAAACCTGCATACCCAAAAACACCTGTTCTAAATGCTTAAGGAAATGAAAGTCAGTTGGCGAAAGATCCAATAAATAAGTTGTTGGAGGCTGCACTATTTTACATTTGAATTCATTTTGCTTTCACAATTGTTTTGTACGCATTCAATTTTTCATGCAGTTCATTCATTCAGTGCAACCGATGGATTCTCGTTTCCACCAATGCTCTTTCAGATCAATTTTTCCACGGATGCTTTGAGTTTTCCACTCGGTTCATATTAACCAAAGCGATATTTTTCAAACTAACGCTGCACTTTTCTGTGGTTAACAATATTCTCCCCAAATCCTGACTTATTTTGCATACAGCTTTACAGCCTTATTAACAAGTTTATACCCAAATAAAAAAATCACGCGAGTATCAGTAGAAATCAAAACAAATAACAGAATCGAACACTTTTAAGAAAATCTTCTTTGTTGAAACGTGATCTGGCAATGAACAATACGACTAAACGAGGTGATCTCAGAAACAAAAGAATAACGAAAACGGGGAGACAAAAGCTATTGTGTATTTCATACCCTCCTTTAATTTATATTTGTCTGTTAAATGTATTTTTAATTTTGTTTCAAATTTTATAATGATATAATCACTTACATCTATAAGTCTCATATTATACAATGTGGAGGAGCATGATAACTTTTGCAAACAAATTAATTTTTTTTAAAAAAAATGTTCACTTATAAAAAAAAATGCGACATTTCATATGCACCAAATTATATTAGAATAATACTATGATAATTTCATACAGAAACAATATACACTTTTAGGGCGCTTTTAAAAAAATTATAAATTGTCAGTAAGGCTTCGATTTCTTACTGAAAGAGAATGACAGACTATAAAATAACCAGGAGATTATATACAAAAAATGGTGAATCAGATTTGGAAGTGATAGTCACACATACAATACACACACACAACAAATGAGTTATGTAATTAGTTTCTGAAATAAGGATAGTCAATCTCTCCAGTTTTTTCACGAACATTGTTGTTATTGGTATCTTCTTTAGATTCTAATGCTCTTCATAATAAATATAACTCACATAATTTTCAATGATCACATTTCGGTATTCTTCTCCTTATTACATCTCTGTATTCTCGTACTTAGTGTTTCATGACTCGAATTCTTTCGTCTGTTCCTGACGCACTCTCATAAATCACCACACACGCTTATGATATATTTGTAAAAACGTACCATTACCACATTGAACACTAAAGTTCACTAAACGTACGACATTTGAAATCATTGAGAAAAAACAGGTATATTTTCTGCTATTTTACTAATTTTAAATTTTGAATTTCTAAAGAAAAGAGTTGCGGGCGTGTCGCTTTGATATGAATGGCATTTGTTGAATACAGTTTCTGTCACGTCAATTCTTAAAAATGCTTTATGTAACTTGCCGTTGATCTCTTTCACATTCTTTGCTTCAGGAAAAAGAACAAGCAGCTTATGAACCAAATGCCTTGTTCAAGGTCGACGAATATGGCTTTTTCATCTACTGGAAAAGTGAAGGAAGGGTAAGGTTTATTATATTAAAATATATTTCTTCTTTTTATTATTATTATTCGAACATTTCTTGTGTGTCAAGTAAATGTGAAAGGAATGAAAGAAAAATTATTGTTCCTCTTATAAAGCGTCTGCGAGAATAATCTTGTTACAAACAGAAAGAGAAAGTCAACAAACTGGATCTCGAAGGAAAACGATATTTCTGAGGGTAAAATCATTAAAAAAGAAAATTTTGTTTTGTTTTGATAAACTATATATGAATAATGAACAATCTATAAAAAATATTCGATTTGCGAACATGCGATTGAAAATGAATCGTAGTAAAAACCCAGTTCTTATGTATGTTCTTAAGTATAAGGAAACTATATTTAATCGGGTCCCTAAAATCCATAAATTATTTTTTTTAAAAAAAAAAACTATTTTATTGAATCGGACTGTATTAATTTAAAAAAGCACGTCTATGCTCATGGCTTAATTTGTTAAAAGTGATGTTATTTCAAGTACTGAAAAGATTTGCTGTAGTTTACAAAAAAATAATGCAAAATAGCGATAAATAATGTTACTTGCTTCACAAATACAGGGAATAGGGAATTGATTTAATAATGCTTTTATATATTCTTTTCTCGTAAAAAAGTTGAAAATTTAGGTTTTCTAGAAGTGTATTTCAAAATAAATACGCAAAAAAAAAACCATTTTAAATTTTTAAAAAAATGCATTTCTGTTACATGATAAAGAAGAGAAAAGCATGTTATATTGTAAATATCAAAAATGAATAGAGTTAAGAGCTTTTTCATGCTTTTATTTAGTTACATTTTTATCTCTCTCCCATTGTTATTTCATAAAATTTTATTTATTTATTTTTTTTTTTAATTTCTCTTATAAAACTAACAAATTAGAATTTTGTGCTTAACAGAATCTATAGTTAATGTTTCAAGTATTAACCAATAATCCCCGTAAACTTTTTTAACTGCAATAAAAATTGAATAGATTACGATTCTTACAGATTATAATACTTTTAGTAAATAATATCTAATAGAATGTTTTAGAGGCTAAAAAATAATAATATTCAAAATGTCATACAGAATGTGTATGAGAGAACTTGTAATTTGAAGACGCCTAGGAAAAAATGTAATACGCTTTAATAGCAAGTCTGCTTATGCAACAATTTCTCTAGAATCTAGAAATCTAGTAAATTCTTAGATATTAAAAAAACCGGAGCCACTGAAAAGTTGTTAATGAGGGGGAAAATATGAATTTTTTCTCAATGGATCATAAAACTATGTTTCAAAGAAACAAATATGCTTCGCCTCACTTAGGACAACAAAAGTGGCCACAAAAATTATTTATATTTTTAGACGCCTCTTCATTGAAGGTTGCTCGAACGAGCCGAGTTCTACAAAGACACGGAGAACAGAGAAAGAAATAATAAACTTTTCAAAATAGATTTCCGAGGTGTATCGGATTTCATTGAATCTCGTAACTCATCGAGAACAAGTGGTGGTTTGTTTCCAGAGGAATCTTTTCGGCAACACAGTTAGTTATACCGGTACTGTAATTAGTAACAGAAATGATCTCATCTATAGCTTAAAGGGAGAAAGACTAGAGTTAAAAGTAAATGTTGTAAATTGACTTCTAATACTCATTATTTGGAAGTATTATATTTTTGTAGAGAGACATAATTTCGACCTAAGAATGCTACGATTCTTATTGTCTTAGAATACAGATGTGTGTTGGATGCAAGTAGATTATTAATCCTTTTTTCAGGATCATTGCAAAACAATGAGTATCATTCGTCGTGATTTAAATTAGGCAAAATAATATGCAAGCAGTATTAAATGATTTATATATATATGCATGCATAAAATTATATTTCAAAACAATCATGACAAGCTTGGAAAATTTGCCAAAGGAACTATTGAAAAATTAGCTTCTTAATTTAAAAGAGGGAGGTGAGAGAAACAGGAATTTCAAAGATACTTTTCTTCAAAACAGTCTCTAAGAATTCAGCATCAGAAAGTACATCCCATATCACACTTTCTTTAAAGGACAGTCAAAAATATTATACACAGAAGCTAACTCTATACAGCTAAGTAGAGAGAAATGTAAAATATTTTGAATTTTTTACTGCATGGTTAACATAATTTCTACTTACTATTGATACAGTAATGCTTCGACTTTATATATATAAATACACTACCTCGACATTCGTGATCCCGGAGTTATGCGATTTCCAAATCTTTTTCATTCGTCTTTTGTTTGAGAAAAAAAATTAGTAATGTGATTGAAGAACTTGTCGCGCGATCTTGCCAGGCAAACAAATTTAGAAAGGGATAGTCATGACGTTCTAGAACTGCTGGATTCCCACAATCAGGAGCAGACAATTGATGAGCTTTTAGAAATGCAAGAGTAAGACATCGAGAAGAACTTGAGTCTTTTGACCCAAATCAATCAGAAGATCGAATGATGATGTTAGGAATTGACAGAATGCCTCAGTTTAATTCGAAAATTGCTCAGAATTTTAGAACGTATAGACTCGAACAATGAGAGTCTTTTTTCCAACAAAGCAAGGAATAAAAAAATTATTAGCATCCTACGAGGAGATTTTATGGGAGAAAAAAATATTTGAGCCTCCCGACTGCGTTGCTAGATTTTATGAAACCTTCTACATTTAAAATAACTTCTACATTTAATTTTAAATTTGTGTTATCTAAGATTCTGCTAAACATTTTTTTTCTAAATTATTATTTTTTTTTTTCTTTTCCCGTGCCAGCTAAAAATAGCTTACATGTATTTATTTGCGAAATCATACCCCGACTTACGCGAATTCGACTCAGTCCCGCCTATCGCGTAACTTCGGGGTACAGTAGAGCGTCGTACATCCAAATCAAATGGGACCGGACAGCGATCAGATAATCGAAAACTGAATGCGATCCATGCAGTATATGAAACCGGACACTATACAAATATTGAAAATCATCATATGCGAGAAACGTGCTTGAAGGAAAAGCAAAATAGGTGCAAAATGTCGCAATTTTACCTTTATTGTGAAAAATAATTACTTATTTTTCGCTATACCATTGCATACCTTTGTTTTTCCGTTGAAAGGTATCTGATTCTCTTGAGCAGCAGTAGTTGAGTTGGACAGCACTCTGATTGTTGTTCGTACCACTCCATAGCAGTCCCTAACACATAAAAAGCGTCAGCATTTGATGGACCCTTGCTATTTTCGTTGTTGTTGTTGTCCTCATCTTTATCCCTTTCATCGTCGACAGGGTCGGATGCTTCTTGCACGGAAGTCACAATCTCGTCATCATTTAGCATTTGAAATCCACAGTCTTCTGCATCGCATGCCATCCAGGTTTCTACATCTCCTTCATTGCATTCTTGAAATCCTGGGATCGATTGAACCAAGTCGGTAATCTCCTCCCTGTGGTCGTCATTGAAGTCTTTTTCGGCTTCTAAATGTCATCACGGCTTATTCCATGCATTTTTCAGGCTCTGTCTTTCGAGCGAGTCCTACGCTTCGGCTAACATGTAGCAGGCGTTCTTCATATTGAGCTTTTCATCAAAAGCAGCAACACTTTCTTCGTCATTTTCTGCCAAAAGTTATCTTCGCAAAACTTGTTTCCCATAAATTCTCTTGAGCTTCCCGTCACTTTCGGCCTCACGCGAAACAACTGTGGATCATTGCACTGTTCGAAAATGTATTCATATACAGTACATGTAGTTGACAAAAAAAAAACTGGTCCGGATATTTGACGCTCCGGATAATAAGCGTTCGGACAAACGACGTTCTACTGTATAATGTTCAAAACATTATATTTATTTCAAATCGCAATTCATTAACTCAATAAAAGCTATGAATATAACCGCTTAGTTCATTATTCAATTTTAGATTATTAAGTATCCGATATACTTTTAAAACTGTATAAATTCAAAGCAATTTTTGTTTCTTCTTTTTTTGCAGGACGGCCAAGCCCTCGAATTATCCCAGGTGAACGACATACGAGCGGGAGGAGTACCCAAAGTAATTTTTTTTTCTTTCTTTAAACTTAGATAAGAAGAATTGTAATCTTTTCACAAATGTAACTTAACCTGTAAATGTAAAACAGGAGTCGGCAACCTATGGTACGCATGCCCCATTTGGAACGCGCTACAATTCTCAGCGGCGCTCCCCACTAGTCTACAAATTTGCCAATTTTTGAGTGGATGGAGATTGATAAATTTGTAATCGACCTCTTATTTCACAAACATCTTCAGAATTATGGACATTTACGGAATTACGAAAAAATCTGAAAGATATCTCTAAAGATAAATTTACAGCTAGTTTGTAAATTATTGAATGTCATTGTGCTGGAGAGATTTAATTGTTTGAAGAAAGAAAATTGCATCTACTCTACTTTTCCCTTTTTATTCTGCATATTTACACAAAAGAATCTTTTGTGACTTGAAAAATATTTCGATACCGCAAAAGAAATTGTTTTACAACTGAATGTCACAAATTATACGCCTTATTTTGCGATAGGAAGCACTAAGCTCGCATTAAAACTTTTATTTAATTGTAATAAAGGGGAATTCTTACATTTTATGTCGTCTATTTATTTTAATAAATATGTTTAAGTATATATAATATATATGAACAATTTTTAATTTTTTTTTATTTAGGTTGAAGAAATAGTTATATTTTATGCTGTTTATTTTTACGTTAAGAAATATCTTTGAGAAGGATGCAAAATTAATATATAATAAAACTTTCAATCTATATTGTCGGACTCAATTCTCTAACTCTGCATGTATTATCGCATTGTTTCGGAATGTTTGAATCGAATTGTTTCGAATATGCCCAACTGTATGACTCGCTGAATCCTATGAGTAGATTGATTTGGCCCACCACAGATAAGAGGTTGCTGACCCCTGGTTTAAAATCGTGTTCATTTCAAATATCTAGAAGACGAATGATAACCTTAGCAAGAACTCTTAAACTTTTTATTTGTAGAACGTTTCTCAAATATGTCTCAGTTTTATTCAAAGATCCATCAAACATGGCCCATGTGCTTCTCCATTTTCAACAATCACCAAATGACGAGGCTTTTCTCTGGTTCCTAATTCGCCTTATGGTTCGCCAATGAGAATGCACGAGCCCCGATAAATTGAACAATCATCATCCCCTGCAACACGGTAATAATTGCTAAAAAAAATGAGAAAACCTCATTGAACATATTTCAATGAATAAAAATGTAATAAAATGGTAAATGTTCTAAATAAAATGGAAAAGTAATTGACACTGAAACATTTACATAGTTTTTTGTTGGCTAATTAAATCTAAATAGCCTTTCCTGCATGTCAACAAAGTAAACGACCTCCGAACTAATTTTTTATGCCAAACTTAGTGACTAGCTTTATTTTAAAATCCTAGCTGAATTAAAAATCAAAATGGTTTTAGTTGAATGTTTACACATTTTTTATAAGAAATGTTCATCGGGTTTTTTTTCCAAAATGAATTAGGTTTAAATGTATAACAGAAGCGTTTCTAACCCCAATCCACGTTTAGAAAATTCATATTTCGAAGAATATTATACCTATACAGTTTCTCTTGTTTTATCAAATAATCGTTTTGGCCTTTTTAAAAAGAGTTATGATTAGGAGCAAAATAGTTTCTCCATATGAACTTTTATTTAAAGCGAAAAAAAAGAAGCTATATAATATCATACTTGCCTAAACTAAAATAAATAAATAAATAATGGTAAAAGTAACTTGATGCAAAATATAACTTTTAGTGAGATTTGACTTTTGTTAAACCAAATCATAAAATAAACCAAATTAAGAAATTAATTCTGCTTGAATTACACTAATTAAAGGACAAAATGAGTTGCATTAACTTAATAATTGCCTTTTGAGTCATATTTGTTTAAGTCATCAAACTAAGCAAAGCGACCGCCTTACTAATGAGTTTTTGAATACGAGGATAATGTCATTAACAAAGTTCAAGCAAAAAGAAATTGGAAGAGACAAAAAATAATTCACATAGCTATTTTTAAATAATTAGTTCTAATTCACTTTTTTTATTTTTCTGAATCTAAAAGCTAAGTTATAGCAGAAAGGACGCATTTCCACTGTTTTAGTTATGAGCTCATTTCATTCATGTGGGAAAACCGGAAGTTCGACTGGAGAGCCCTCTGGTGGAAGTATGAGAAATTGGATGAGGTATTATAGTAACTTGTCTACGTATTGGTATCGCAGGGAAATGATTAAATTAGGGATTTCATCAAATCCCTAAGGGAGATGATTAATTCACGCAAGATGTTAAGATAGGAACTCTGTAAGATGATTTCCCTAAGGAAAAAGTAAGTAAAGAGTAAGGAAAGTAATCCCTAACCTTTTTCAGTGACATGATGAAATAATATTGTCAAGAGTTTAAAAGTGTTCATTTAGCAAATAGGGTGCATTATTAAAAGTAGTAATTAATACAACAATAATCATTGAATTGCACATTATTTAATCGAAATTAATTTACGAAATAAATAGATAATAAAGCTGGTAATTCTTTTTAAAGTATATTTGTAGTAGAATTTCAAACATTTTTTTTTTAAATTGTACATTAATGTAGTACTTCAAAAATATCCTGCTTTATTTGTAACACATTTTTTCAGTTATTATTTCCCTTTTTAAAATAGCTTTTTTTACCATCAAACAGCATTTTTTTATCTATAAAGAGGGCGTGGTCGAATTCCCTAATTTGTTTGTTGTTTTTCAATTGAAGTTTTATCCAGTTTCGAATTTTCAGGCATGCAAAAGTGATATATCAATCGAAAGATAATAATGCAAAGAATATAACTAAATAAAACTAAAAAATGATATTTTGGTCATTTTGTTTTGGGGCGTCACGTCAGAAGCCCAGCGCTACATGGCACGGACGAGAAGAAGGGGAAGGTAAAAGGGTGTGGTAACAAGCGAAAACAGAGCTTTACAAATGCTGACTTGTTCATTTCACTAAAACAGTTCGGAGATTTGATCAAATCACTTACTTACATCAGGGAAATGACCTCAATGAGAACGTTGTTTTAAAATCTTGCGTGAATTGATCATCTCCCTTAAGGATTTGATGAAATCCCTAATTTCATCATTTTCCTGCGACGGTGGCATCACTGCGCCACATAATGCGATGAGGGCTCTTAAAATTCAGGAAAGAATTTCGAAACTACAGTACCCTACAATAGGTTTAAGGTAAGATAAATAGTTTGCATATACCTAACAAGGTGTTACTTTTTTTAGATGAGATCATCTTATTAAATAATATTTGGTAACAAATCGGTCATGATAAAGTAATCGCCAATAAACATAATTTGCTTATGTTTTACGATGATGGTTTAACGATGGAGTAAAAATGCAATTCAGAGTGCGAATCTTTAGAAGTACAGGAACGCGAGTTTTCTATTCGATATTTCATGATGCCTCTGCTTTTTTCGGTTTTGCTCTTACCTCTCATACAGATACATTTCTAAGAACCCATGTACAGGGAGGGACGCTTTCACTTCCTTATTCATCCCAAACTTCCTTCCTATTAACTCTTTCCTAAGAACGGGTAAAAACTTGACACCACAGTATTGGATGTTTGTGAAGTATAGAGATAAGTACACATGCTGTCAACTCAATTTTCCAATATTCTCTATAGATGGTGACTGACAGTATGTATTTTTTTTTACTGAAGTGCATTCTTTTATCGAATCTCATTAACGACAAAAACACGATGTGAGTGACTTTTCTCAAATGAGCAAAGTAACCCTTAAGGGAGATTCCTGATCTACAATAACATAATCGGAGCACGTTTTGTTGACGATACATGAACTCTCTACTATACAAAAGCTTATATCTATATAAAATACTGATCTGAACTCAGTGGAGCAACATCTCATGAAGGTCAAGGCCTACTGTGACTATCTCAGTTTACGTGACCTTAGGCGCTGGGGTGCATGTGTAGATGTTTCGTTCAAAAGGTCAGTCTGACGCTAAACCCCCAATGTTCAGTTCCCAAGCAAGGTTTGTACTCATTTATCGACCCACTGAAAGAATGAAAGGTTGAATAGAACTTTCCCAGCCCGGGATTTGAACCTGGGTGGAGAAGCACGACATACTACCACTCAGCTTTTGGGTTCCATTCTATATAAAACAGAAATTGAAAAGAAAAAAAAAGGTTTACTTATAAATAAACAGAAATAGGAAAACAAGTTCCCTACATCACACAAAGAAAGCACCGAGTATAAATATCCACTCACAATGGTCTACCCTGGATGTGAAGAGTGGAAGACTAGTTAAAGTGTCAACTTCGTCATTTGACCGTGGCTTAATATTGCGCGTCATATTGGTTATGGTTACCACAATGTGTTGGGCAAAAACGGTAGTCGGAAGTATTC
Organism: Trichonephila inaurata madagascariensis; assembly: GCA_019973955.1. Taxonomy (NCBI): domain Eukaryota; kingdom Metazoa; phylum Arthropoda; class Arachnida; order Araneae; family Nephilidae; genus Trichonephila; species Trichonephila inaurata. The sequence continues at coordinate 47,178 of BMAV01001561.1, forward strand.
CATTCAACGAAGAAACCAGATTCTATGCAAACTTCTTTTATGAACAATGTCCTGCAACTAAAAGGAATGAGTCATTAAATTTGGTATATGCATTATAGACGAGATGCACTGAAAGAATTTCCGAACAAAAAATCAATACGAGGAATCTTTGCAGAAAAAAATGGCAAATTTAACAAAAAAAAAATGGTCCCGTACGGAATGAAGAAGCAAGTTGAACAACCCAGAGCAGGATTTATAAAAAGTAAAATGTTAAAACTTGAATAAATATTCTGGCCTTCGCGATTCCGGAGAAAAAAGCGCCGGAATTTAACTCCTTGTGATTTCTAGTTATAGGGAATCTTAAAGAATCTGGTTATCTGGTTCATCTCGAGGAGCTCCGTTACCCTTGATGGTTGAAGCATCACATCTAACAGCTTAGAATCTGTTGTTGAACACCCTTTTTGCAACGCTTTTAAGGATCACAGGTTCACTGTCCTATTGAGCAACTTTCATTACATCGTTCCTAAGGACAGTTATCTCAATTGCTTCACTTGCCATATTATTTCTAAAAACCCGACTGTTTCTTTTTTTTTCATTCGGCATGAATGTACTTTTATTAATTTATTTGTTTTATCTAATACAGTTTGATGATATGGTGATCAAGAGCAACTAATTGGATAGTCAATTACTTATGCATTTCATGTGGGCCATTTCCTTTGCCGTTTCTTCCATCAAAGCGCCTTCTAGTAGACATTTTCAAACTAATATTCGCTTGAATTTGTTGAATGCATCTCATATCGTTTACTTGATTTAGCTGTATGATGTTGTTTAGTGAATGTTTGATTATAACCACTTAGTACAAATCAAATCAAATGTTGCCTTGGATAGTGTGTATTATGTTCATATCAAATTAAAAAACTAAAGCTGAAACCCAAGCAAAGCGTCGAATGTAGGGGTTCTGTAAAATAAATTATTTAAAAAATACAGATATATATATTTTCATCTTGTTTCCTTAAATACAAATAATAAGTAGAATAATAAAAAAACATGCCATCTGGTTTGAGAAAATGAA
>BMAV01001561.1:53228-117364 GCA_019973955.1 Trichonephila inaurata madagascariensis
ATATATTCACTCACTCAGTCTTCATATTATATTCGCATTAGGAAATGGAGGCAACATTTTAGGTTTCCCCTCACTTAACCGTAGTTTAAAGCATAGCGAGGTCTATTTAAAAATATATCTTAAATTTATACAATAGATATAATTAATATCCATAAAATTTTTGAAAATTTTAAATGTGCTTAGGCTTGTTAGCAATGCGCAAATGAGGATGTAGTTGTAAGGCTGAGAGAAGATATTTATTAATTTAAAACCCCCCGAATGAAAAGGTGTAATGCTTTAAAGCAAATAGTGTTTATAAATAAAATTAAATGCAGTTTTCCGAAATTTCCCCTCGAGATCCGTTAATGAGATTATAAAGCATGACACATATTGCGAACGTTGAGAAAGTGCTACAGTTCCTGTGGTAATTTCCTAAATTTTTTGTTTAAAAAGAAATTTCGCACAATGTTTCAATTTTGGGAGCTATTCAAACGGATCATTGAGCGTGAAATGGATTTACGCTAATGTACGCAGATTTTTTAATCTTTATTTTAATATTTAACAGAGATATAATGTAGAAAGATGTTCAAAATGCGTGTCATTTTCGTGTTTTCGCATGGTCTACTCTAGATTCTCTTTTTCATTCACAATTTGATTTTCTGAAGAGATATAATCTATTTCCTAGTTGTCATTACAATGGAAATTATAGCAGGTAATGAGGTGTTCACTGAAAATGAAGAGAGAAGAGAGTCTCTTTTTAAATGGAGATTGTTTCAGCGTAGAATTTTATACATGGTGTTCCAGAGGATTCTTGGGACAAACTTTAAGGTATGTGACTACCCAAAATTCCCAAGGGAAGTAGAAGAAATTCCAAGGAGTCAGACTTGCTTAGCAACTCATAGTATTCGGAAACGTCATAGCAAAGTAGTATGGCACATACAAGATCGAGTTACTCGTGTTCCACTCTCTTATCTTGTAATTATCCATATTAACACAAATTGTGATATCTGGTGGTCCGCTGTATCTCTTTGTGGTATCTTTCGCTATGCAATCTTTCTGCTTCTCATGCATTTCCTTCCATCATTCTATAAATCAGGTGCATATCTGCCAGCTCGGTGTTCGTAAGACGTTGCATACTGCTTTGTGGGCGATGACAGCTCAAATGACTGAGGTAACGTATGTCTGTTTCCTCCAATGCTCATGTGAACAATGCCACCTAGCGCCGAACGAAGACGTTTTCGACCATGGGTTTGCTATGCAAATCTGAGTCCTTTTGATGTCCCCTACTTTCCCATAAACTTTGTTCCAATAATTCTGGGACACCCTGTATATACCTCGAAGGCTTATAAAACCTTTCAAGTCGTTTACTAGTTTCGACGTGAAATTGACTATTGAGTATTTTACTGATAACACAAGGAATATATGTAGCATATTTAAACATGGCCATACAAGAGTACGAACATCAACTGTATGTTTTTCTCAGGAATCTCACGAAATGTCTGCGGGCATACGGGTTACTGGGAACCCTCAATCCCGTATCTGGCAAAAGTCTATTAGATGAAACACGAATATCATGCTGAAGGTGTACTGCATGGCTATTGGACGAGCGGCGGCGGGCTAACTGTATGTTTTTTTGTGGGGTTAGAGAAAATATATGAATTACCTAAAGTTAAACAAAAGTGGTCAAAGTTTCTGTTTTTTTTAAATGCTTATTTATTTTACAAGTGTATCTATGTTTTAGAAAGTAATCTGATTACTTGTGTTGTAATATTTAAAAATCGAGTTGCGAGTTTTAAACCTATGCCACTGGAGCCTTATCGTGGAGAGGGGCTGATGCACGTTAAATTTGCCAAAGATCGAAGTCCTCCCATTGGCGCCGTCAGCCAGTCTCGCCAGGGCGGGGGGGCCAAATCAGGTGTCGTCCTCGGCATTTGACCGTGGTTAAAAATGACGAGGTCCGTCACCAAAATGTTTCGTTTTGCTTTAGAGTGCAACGCTGATAAAAAAATCAAATTAAACCAATCATGTTCAAATCATAAATATCTAAAAAAAAAAACTCAATTATAATACCATAAAAATTTATATAAATGCATTCTTAATATATGTGAGAAACTATGCATGTATTTTAAGTATTAACTCCGCGAATAAAATAATTTTGCTCAAGGGATAAAAAAAAGAATATATTTATCATTTTTTAAAAATATTTTTAAAAGAGAATTAAAGAGGGTTTATTGTTGTAGGATGCCAAACTGCTCACCGAGTTGCAGGCGAAGGCCAAGAACAACAACCTCGAGGACGTGAGCCTGACCATCTGTAGTGGCTCGGACATGGTCAACATCAACTACACGCACGTCGTATGTCCGGACGTCGAGACGGCCAAGGTGAGGATGCCTTTCCAACCTTCATGGGAAAAAGATGAAAAAAATAGAACTAATAATTTCAGCTTTGCAACCCTTTGAAATTCGTAAATGAGGTTGTAATATTCTGGTTTACTATGCTGTGATTCTTTTGTCAGTGACTTTAAAACTATATGTTTTGTGAAATACACTTTAATTTTTTTGTGTTCTCAGTCTCCACTAAAAAAGGGGACAGTCTTAGTTAACGTTTGGAATTTGTGTAGCTTCTGAATAAAATGGGTTCAATCGTAATGGTTCAAGGAGAACTATGAGATGTAAATTAAACAATTAAACTAGATATATAGTTAACTCTCCCTCATCCCCGAAAAAAATTAATCATAATTGAATCTGATATTTTAGCGCTGCATAAACAATAATATACGTTTTAAATTTTGTTTGATTCCGAATATTTGGTCCAGAGATATTTATAAAGAACCACACACACACATTAGTGATCATTATCATATAACTGAAATAATAACCATTTTTATTTATTGTTTATTTTTATTTGTGCATATAGTAATTATATTCACACAAAATAGTCTGCATTGATAAATTAAATGAATAGAAATTTCGCAAAGCTGCCTTATTAGATTGAGAGCAAAATTAGAGTATTTATATTAAATCACAATGAATTAAGTGTCATTTATCGGTTCTTGTGTCATTGTTGTAATGTTGAGCTACAGTAGCCAATAAGTCATTGTTCCAGCTTTCTCGTGGCCGACTTGATCCTAATACCCCATTAAAGCAAATTCGTATTAAATCTCTCCAGATTCAAATTTCTTGAGAAGATGTGATGTGGAATCTAATAGAGCAGTGATTCTTAGACTTTCAATCGCCGCAGCTGTACTTTATGTATCAACCTGACATCGTTAACCTCCAAGATTTTGAACACCCCTCCCTGACACCCAGCGCCCAGCTGAGTGATGTAAAGGTGGCTAAAGCATTTTTAAAACTGCTCCTGCTATTTGTACAGACTTTTTTTTTACACTTTTGTAACATTACAAAGTGGGCTGCGGTAGCCCAGTGGTTAAGGTATCGAATCATGGCAGGCATGTCGTGAGTTCGAGCCCTGTACCACTAAAGACCCGCCGTGTAGGGCAGCGATGCATGTTAAATCTGTCGAGAGCTGAAACGTCCTCCCGTTGGTGTGGTGTGGTAGTTAGGAGAGGGGGTGCCAGCTCAGGTGTCGTCCACGTCACTTGACCATGGTTCAAAATGACGTGGTCCGTCGCCAAAAGCCCTCGTGTAGCTGAACAGTGCGACGTTAATATTCACTCACTCACTCACTCAACATTACAAAGTATTTTCGAATGAATAATGTAACCTGCATTAGTTGTTTTATTGAGAAGGATAGTGTTACATTTTTTTACCAAGTGTAGTTAGCTCAGGTCTAATATTTGAGTTTGTAAAAGAAGAAAACCTTATCACTAAGTGAGAGACCTTCAAGGAACCCCAAAAAGGCTCAGGGACCCTCGGGAATTCATGGATTACAGTTTAAGAACCGCTGTAATGGGCTGTAGTGCCAGCTTATATGTCGACATCGACACTTGACCTTGGCTTCATTATGAGATCCGCTACCAACGGACCTTGTGTTGTTGATGAGTGGAACGTTAGTAGGCAATCAATCAATTCTTATTACAACAGTTTATAAACATACGACAGGGGAAAAAAATTAAAGTTTACTTAACTCTAAATCAATTAAACTAAAATAGTCTTTTAATTTTCATTTGAAATAGCCAATAGCACCTCAAGGTGAACTTAACTACTTAATTTCAACACTCTACTTATGCGTATTGATTTTCCTCGGCTGTAGCAAAACGAAGTGAAGTGTTTAGAATATTATGTTCAGTTTTTTTGTAAGAAATTTTCGAGTCCAAAGTAAATATTCGTGTGAATATTGGAAATTTGAGGGAAAATTCCTTGTGTTAGGAAATGACTTTTTTATTACGTATTAAATAAAAAAAATTGAGCTGCTGTCCAATTCTAATGTTCCTTAAATTATGTTTTAGGAGATTATGTTATATAATAAAAAGTAAACGATTTTCTTTAATTGTTAATTATTTTTCTACTGACCTTTAATTTTTTTTCCCAAGACATCGGATTGTCATCGCAGACATTTTTCGGATCTGTGTTTTATCCTACTTTACTTATTGTTGAATTTTAAGCGTAAGCAGAATATTTTTCCGGCACCCAGAAATGCAATACGTTATATTTACTCATATTTTCAGGGACTCAGAAATTATGTTTATGTTATGACGGCTCTGGATTTCTGAGACGACTGCGAAGCTCTTCAACGCAGCACAGTGTTCTTCCAGAGCGTCCGAAACAAAATATGGTTTTCCAAAAATATACATTCCTATAGAAGCCATTCCAAAATTTAAAGAGAAGAGAGAGCGTTTTCTCTCAGAAAAACATTTCACTTTTCTAATGAAGTGAAAGGGAAAAAGGGCAGACTCTCGTGGAGGAGCCCCAACAAAAGCCTTTTTTAGGCGGCCCGGGCCTTAATCGTTCTATTTAAAGCAGCTTTCCTGATGGCGCGCGCAACAAACCGTGTTTATGTTTTATTCATCCGGTCGAGACGGAAATCCTGGCCACGCTATCGAGTTGCAGCTACGAGTGCATGCCGTTCTTTTCTCGCTTTTTATTTTTATTACTTTATTTTATGTATTTATTACTTGGAACACTATCCATTGTCACTCCAGAATTTTACAGCTCCTTCGTTCGATTCCAACATAAATCAATAGAGTGTATGTTGTCACGACGCAGAAGGCATGTCGTGGGATACATTTCATTGCTAACGGTGAGGAAAGTGAGATTTGAAGTTTCGGGCACTGAATATAATTCTTACACAGAAAAGAATTTTTAAATAAATGAACGCATAAAATACAATAATAAATTTAATTCTGAAGTATCTCTTTGTTATTTTCGCTTTCATTGTCAGTAATAATAATTATTCCTAAGTAAAGCAAATATATTTCATTATTAAATCACTGAAGTATTTCCAGGCTTGCGAAAAATTCCTTCTCATTACTTGTTTCAAATAGGAATGAGTGATGAATTCTTCTTTTGATATCTCTTCTTACTTTATTAATACGCATTTTGGAAAGCTGAATAATTTCGTTTAAATCTTAAAAACTTGTTAAATATATGTCATTAAACTATTTATTTTTCGTTACCTTCAGACAGCATCCAGAACACTATAAATATTTTGGAAAAAAATATTTCCATGTTCTTAAAACAGTATTTTTATGCAAAACATTGTATCAATAGTTAAAAAATAGAGAAAAAAAGTTTTATTTCATTTTATTGATTGGTTGACTGTTTTTTATCGTCACACTTTAAAGAATCACGAGGGGTACTGGAGAAGGTAATCGTAATTTTTTGAATTTCGGAGAAATGACAGGAATGACTCCCGAACTGGTACCCCAATATCTACAGAAGTTATTCCGAATAAGTAGAAATATTGCTAACATTTAGCTACACATAAATTCCCGAATGTCATTTTCTCGAATTTGTATGAACGCGCACATGTCTCTTAACTTTAAAATCCTACAACAACCTTATCCATTCTTTAGGTTGTTGGCAAATAATTATATTTAAAACAGTTGCTGAATATTTTGGAATCATCTATATAAGAAATGTTTCAATTAAGATATCTCTCAACAGTACATTTGTCTCTTTACTTTCATCTTGGAAAAAATAAAGATTTTTAAAATCTTTAACTTACGGATATATGATGTTGTAAGAAATATGTGAAGGATAACGTAGTTTAGTAAATGACAATAACTTCATTCGATTGTGCTCACCATTAAATTTAATGTAAGAACTTCTTCAAAATAGTTTCACAGGTTGTTCTTAATAAATGGTTTTTTACTGTAACAATATACCTAGCAGGTGTTTAAAATATTTTTTTTTAATTTAAAAAAAAAACGTTTAGACTCAATATTTCTCTTAAAAATGCGTAGTTTAAAAAAAACCAACATCAGAAAAATCTTAAGACTGCTCAGTCTAAAATTTTGAATTCAGAATAAGGCCTTGAGCTCAATGTTATGTCAAAAAAGATTTAATTGATTCTAGCAATAATGAGGCCAGATAATAGTAAAAGACAGTTTAACTCAAAACCAATTGCAATTGCTTATAAATGCACGAAAAACACTTCTATTTTATTTTATAACAGGAATATACCTGATTCAACGGACATAACGGAAAAATCTCATTAAATTTTAAACTTCAGAGGGCAATACTATTTCAATTATTTTTTTACCTTCAGATATCTTAAAGATTGCTTTTTATTTCATGAAGCAAATTGCAATGCTCGTTTGCTTTAGACAAAAAAAAGGAAACAAAAAGGTCAACATAAAAGCACCAAAAAAACATTCCTCTTAAAGAATTGAGAAAGACTTAGTGAAAATTCAGTACGTTTATTATTTTGCAGGAACTCACACAAATTATCGATTTCCATGTTTAACAATTAGTCTGATACAAGTTGCGCGAAAAACACTTCCGTTACCTACCTGAAAAATTCCGTGTTATACGAAAAAAAGAATGAATGCAGAAAAAGAGGAATTGGCTATTGAAAATCAGAAAAAAAAGCATTACAATTTTTTTATGAATAGGAGAAATAATATATTTATTGTAGAATTTTCTTCAAAGATGATACATATTCATGAGTATTAAAAATATTTTAGCCATAAGGTAATTTTTTTAATTAAAATGTTTTAATTAATTAAATATATAAAGTAAATGTTTTTTCGAATTCTTTTAAACTGCAAAACTATGCAGGAAAATGTGATACGGCTAAAAAGAAAAATATCCTATGAGATACTTTGTCCAGTTTAAGCTTTCATTTATTTCCATTTTAAGGGAACGGGGGTCCCTAATTCCGAATTATGCTCTTGAAACCTTTAAGCGTTAAACGGGGAATTCATCTAATTCAGAGGTTCGCAAACTTCTTACTTCATAGACCCTTAACCATATTTTTCGGTTTTGGGAAGATCTGCAAATCTAATGTTGAATTTTTGTAAATTTATCAACTTGAATGTCTTTTTTTGATGGCCATATACAACGACTTACATTAAAAGATTTAAATTTCTAACTGTAATGGAGTATATTGTTAATAAAACTTGAGTAACACATGTTAATTAAATTAAAATTTAACTAATACAAAAAGTAACTTTTCAACAAACAAATGTTTATAATTGGAAGAATGAATCTGGCATTTCAATGGCAAAGTTTTAATGTTTGGCATCATTTGTGATATGTCTTTTTAAAGCAAAAACTGCTGTCATCCATTATTTAAACATTGTTTTAAGATCTAAGCTACTACCTATTCCGATCAGTTCCTTTTTCAATATGAGATTATTTTTTTATCAATGTGATCATGTGAACTCATTACCTGCTGAGGTAATTACCATAGTCAAAGCATTCTCAAACCTAGTTTCAAAATTTGAATAAGGGGCGAATAAATGTGGAATGTAGGTTGAAACGTCATTTTCCTGGCAGATTGTCTGTGGGGTATTGAGAAACTGGGAAAATTCGCGATGTCCAATATTATACTCCTTTAGCTTAATTCTGGCAAGTAACACTGAAATGTTGGTCCTCGTTTGAAGAAACTTTATACTATATCACCTCTTGTAACTGCAAATTAATCTTATTGAATTTAGTAAATAAATTTGTGAAACTGATAAAACTAGGTCTCCAGTTCATTAAATTTTCTTTTAAAATTCAAGTCTCGATGTAGTTTAATGTAAACCTCTGTCGTCTACCCCCATTTACACCTCATAGCCTCTCAGATTATTTTTCCCTGACGTGGACTCCTTGCACTGCCTCATTGACCTCTGGGGGTCTTAGACAACTTTGGAATCACTGATCTAATTCTTGAACCATGTTAAAGTAAGTCCGTGTCCTAGAATACCGGGTAGTATAGTGAGGTTTACTGAACTTTCGAATTGCATTTAAGCAAAATTGTTTTACAGTGCCGTGTAATACGGAGTTTACCTTTAACTATATTCGTTTTGTTCTTTTCGCAGGAGTGGCAAGCTGGTCTTCGCTACGTCACCAACAACATCAAAGCCAACAACGTCTGTCCAATGACGTGCCTCAAAAAGCAGTGAGTGTCCCCTTTTTCAAATCGATAAAAATTCACTCTTTTATGTTTTTCTGTATTTTATCTACTCGTTTTTCGTCACGTATTCTGAGAATATTGTACCATTTCGCCTTGACCACGCATTCATCATCCACCACTTTGACACACGCAGACCAGAAGTATCAACAATTTTTTCCTACAGTACAGTTTCGGAGAATCAATTAGACCTATTTAAATTCCGTATCCACGCGATGCAAAGGAGCTGCAATTATTACGCTCTTTACTCCTTTTCTGGTGAATTACAAGAAGGTTTTTCCTTTGCGTGCGTCCACAACCCGCTTCGTAATATCCTTTATTAGGCAGCATAATTATGTGTTTTGGACGGGCAATTTATTGTCACCTTTCACAAACCTCTCTCTTTAATTCTCTAAATTGAATGGATTTTTTAAAAATGGCGATATATTAAACGCTCCATTTACTCTACAGCCATGCTTTAAATTAAAGTCACGCTTTTGAGCATCCGAAGGAAAGGTATTTGTGAAGAGCTCTTAAGTAAATGTCATTTAATTAGATTGATAATTTCCTTTACTAAACGAATAAGATAGTTTCCCAATTAATATAATTCATTGTTAAATGATGAATCGTAATTTTTTATTGTTCTCTATACTCATCTTTTTCAAAATTGGTTCTAAGAAAGTGGTTAATATTGTTTAGGCATTGATATTTGTCATGCTTTGTAAATGCTGTGCCGCATTTTAGGAGAGATAGTTGACATTCACTAGTTTTCTTCTACGCAATTTTTTAAGTTCTTACAGGGCTTAGGATTATTCAAGGTATCCATTTATTCTTCCCTCAATGCCAGATTTTTCCATAGTTAGAGAAATTTTACTGTGTGCAATGGATTCTAATGCAATAAAAATGAATGAAGAAAGACAGTGATAAACCTTTTAATTACATTTTGTGCAGAAATTTGTATTGGTTTTTCTTCGTCACTATTAAAAACTTAAAAATAAAAAAAGATGCTCCTTGGAGGATTTCCAAACAGCCATAAAAAATTTATCTTCAGGTCAGAATGATGCACATATGAATACCTTAGTGTGTTGTCCAAGGACACAAATGCACATTTGCACATCTTTTCTTCATGCTCCTCACTTAACTATTGAGGAATCCTTGAGGAATATTGTCCCACTCCTCTCTCAAGGCGGTTTTGAGCTCTTACGTTATACGAGGAGGGATGGTTCTTTGTGCAACACGCGTCTGCTAAGAGCATCTCAAGCATGTTCAATAGGATTTAGGTCAGGGAAACAAGCAGGTCATTGCATACGGAGAATACCTCAATGCTTCTGTGTGGCTGGGAATTATCCTCTATAAACAGAGTGTCTGGACCTAACACTGCTAAAATACGAACATGATCCAGAATAATCTCTCTGCTATACCGTTGCGATGTAACACTTCCTCGTTCAAAGATGTGAAGCGGTTTTCTGCCATTGTGCATGATGCCTGCCCACACCATCACACATGGGTCGTACCGATCACGTTCCCAAACTTTTGTGCATAACGTGTTCCACGCTCTCTCCACAGTAATTAGTGGTCAGAATCACTTTCACACTGATTCGTCGGAGAACATCACTTTAGACGAATTTTGGTGATCCCAAACAACATGTTCCTTACACCAGCGTAATCTCTCTCGACGATGGTGTGGTTGAAGGGGGATGCAACGAACAGACTTCAGTGCATGCAAATGAACTCTTGAGATTTGCAGCTCTCTGGACAGAAGTGAAATTTCTGTTCCCTTTTGCCACAAGGGCTACATAGCGATCTTCTAAAGGTGCGACGTTCCTACTACAGCCCCCGGCATGCTTTCGTAAAGCATTTCCATCTTCACTGGCCTTCTTCAATCGTGAGAATACGCTGTTTGATGCACCCATTGCAGCAACTACAGGTGACACTTTGACCTGCTTCCAGTTGTCCAATTGCTCTTTCACCATCTTAGTCATTCAAATGATGTCTTACTAACATTTTGCTTTTAATTATTGCAAGAACCAAACAGAAAAAAAATTTCACAGAAAAAACTTTTATAACAACAAGCACTGTTTTCGTCAAACATCAAACAGCATGAATTTTCGTATGAATCATAAGCTTGTATGCATTGTCTTTTATATAGGTAACCAGTCCTAGTCTACCACGCCATCTGAACTTTAATTTACTTTTACTGGTCAGCTGTCCGAGGTGCAATTTTGCACAAATCACTTTTTCCTTAGAAATTGTCAAGCAGTGTATAATGTTATTAAGGTATCTGACTTGCGACAACTTTTTTTTAAAAAAATAAATGGAAATATGGAGATTTTTTGTGGTTTTTAGATTTATTAAGTACATTTGAGGAAAAAAAGGTTTAAATTAAGTAGAGATAAATAATATATTACTGCTAAAATGGGAAAAAATGGATAAATATTTCAATTTTGATGAATTACTTTGTAACTCCTTTTTAAAATGACCTTCAGGATAAAAGATATTTTAATTTTTACAAAATCTAGAGCCCTTTATTTTAGTTATTATATGAAATTGTGCTTAAAAAAAAACAGTGATTATATTTACATAAAGAACTGTAAATTTTGTAATAAAAAAGTAATTGATAAACCTGAATGTTAAAACATTTCTACTGTTATACAGAACATGCATAAAAAATTTCAGTTAATTATTTTAAAAAAATTTGTGCAATCGCTGACCCCGTTTGAGCGTTTCGAAAAAAAACTTATTTTGAGTAAAACGCATTTTAAAGTTTGATATCTTATGTAAAGTTATGGCATCTGCTTTTACTGAAACGCTTGTAGTTTTAGTTCTAGTGATTGGAAAATGAAAAACTTGGTATTTTTATAAAGCTAATAAGATGGCGTATAAAATAAAATAAAAAAAAATTGTCAACTTTAAAAAAATTTTATGATTTTAGGGTAGTCGGATACCTTAAAACAAATGAAGGTGTTCGTGTAGAATTATATCTCAACAGTTTTGTAGAAATGTTGAAAAACAAGCAATTTTGAAATTTTGGTTTTGATTGTATGTGTCTGTTAATAAATCAAAGATAAATGAGATTTTCGCCGCTCAAGCTTGAATTGATATTTTTGGATCATCAGTTAAATTAACATTATCTGTATGATTATATCTTCCTCATGTGAAGTAATGGCAAGAAAGCATCATTTGAAGCAAACTTATTTTGATTCTGCACTCGATATTTCTTACCCTATAAGATTCAGGAGCCTTTCTTTAATCTGCCATTTTATTTTTTTCCATCGTATGGATGATGAAATGAGATTTTTATTATACAGAATGTTCTTTTTCTATCTATTCTATTCACTGTGCGTCGTAGAGAAGACACGTTTTAATTTCGCATGTGCGTTCACAAAGACTTCGATTTCCAATGAATTTCGAACGGAGGCGCGTGCAGAGTTCCCTTTCATTGTTGACCCGTCAGGCAGTCGCGTGAGATTATGATTTGTGAAAACGTTTCACCAAAGACTGTCTTTTTCCTTCCCCTTTTTCGTGAGTTTCGAAGTTGCATAAGTAATTTGTTTCTGTACGCAGAGGCACAAAAGCATTTTTAATATAAAAGAAAGCGAGTTTTTTTAAAATGATTTACAATTACCTTATTGCAGCGTAAAAAAGTTTCTAAAGAATATTTGAAAATGCAATTTTAGCAAATGTATCTTGTTCCTTATACTCAACTCTTAACTCTTTCTTTATTGTTATGAAAAAAATATTGAAAAAAGTTTCGTTGTATTGTTTCGAAATTTATTATTTTTCTTACTCGAGTCGTACATGAAGCGGATATTTTGTAATGCTAAAATGCACGTGTTTAAGAAAGAAGTGTGGTTTCTTGTTTAAAAAATAGGAAGAAAAATATGTGACTATCTTAGATTTTGTTTTCTGAAAAACATTTACTTAAATTAATAACTTCTAAGATATCTTCAAAATATATATACATGTTATTTTATTTCATATTGAAAAGAATTTATGGAAAAATGAATTTTCTATGAAAAGAATATAATTATTTAAAAGTACCTTATTTATGCCTTAAAATTTTTAAAATTCTACTCAAAAGCTCTATTTATTTATGGTCGATCAAATGTTTCATTTGAGAAATAAGTTGTATTTTTTTATTTATTTACTAGTAGTTTTTGAAGTTGTAAATTTGTATAAAAGTAATGATTATAAAAAGACCGTGATACATTTCTATTTTTAAACTAAAATATACTTTATGTATAATAAAATATTTTTCTGATCTAAACAATTGAAGTACTTTAAAGTAAAGTCAGTTTATAATGGCAAATATATTTTACTTGTTATAGTAAATTCTTAAAATCAGTCATAAACTAAGAACTCTCTCTATTAGCGCTGTTAACTTGGCTAAAGAATAAATGCCTGTGCGGTGAATTTTATGTATATTCCAGAACTTTAAATTTATAACTGGTTTTTTTTAGTTGGATGAAACTTGGTTACCTTGTCGATCCAGAAGGAAATCTGCCCATCAAAAGGTGAGATTTGGCTTATAAATCCAACATTAACTTTACAACACTAATATACTTTCATTATTTTGGAAATTATAATTTTCTTCAAGAGATTGTCTTAAACAAAGAAAGTTTGAAAGCATTTTCTTCCTTTAAATAAGTAAAAGAAATGCAATAAAATGTAATGTAATAATTTTTAAATAAGTACAAAAAAATTATATGAAGAAAAACGATTAAAAAACATAATTTCCTTTTTAAAAATGTATGAATTACTCGTAGATATTTTATTATCAAACGAAATATAAACTGCTTAAAGTTTATGAGTAAATATCTTTTAATTTCTCACAAATAGTCATTGTTTCTGTAGATGTGTTCTCAAGTAGCAATGACGAAATTAGTATTATTTTTAAAAGAATGCGTATCTATCTCAAATCTTTAATTTAGAAGAAGATACTGTTTAGCATCAAATATGTATGCATTAAATACAATTATGTGCATCGAGAGAGAGAGAATTTATTTACTTCAATCAATTCATGTATAAATGTCTTAGTTCAATTGATTTGTTTTGAGTCTCGTTCTATATATCCTCACGCATAAGGGTTATCTTTCCATGCGTTGTGTGTTTCAGGATAGCTCAAACCTTTGCTTCAGGTAAAACAGAGAAACTAGTGTATCAGTGTATAGGGGAAGTCGGGCTGCCCAATGGAAAGGTAAGTGGCATCTCGAGTTTGATTCTTATTCATTACAAGGAATTTATAAATGGATAGCATAAGTTCGATTTCTAAGAAATACTTAAATTTTTTACCATTATAGTTTGCAATCAGTTTGTATAACAAAATTAAAAGTATTCTTATGTTGATATTGCAAATGTTGAATTTTTTTAAGAGCAAAAATGAATTTAATGAATGCACTTTTAACTGATAAAGATTAAAAGGTATAATTGTTAGGAAGTGTGAATGCTTTTGTTTGTACAGATTGAACAAGTAATTAAACCAACATATTGTGAAATTTCGGAGAATTACGTCAAAATATTTCTACATTGAAGAGAATATTTGGCTCGGGTTTTTTTTTCTAATTTAAAATATAAGTTAATGGATATTTTAAAGCTTGGCACCAAAATTTTTATATATTTTGCTCCAAAACTTCTGCTAGATTGAATTTTCCTATTAAGCTTTTATTTTAAGTACCGTATGTACTCAAATATAAGACGCACCCTAAACTCTCAACATATTTTTGTTAAAAAATGTTGTCATCGATTCTAAGCCGCACCACCAATTCTTTACGCGTTTCTAAGAAAAAATAAAAAATTGTATAAAAGGTTCATCAATATCTGATACTTCAGAATTTTTTTTAAAAAAAAATGTTTTTCTATGAGAAGTAATTAATTTATTTTAAGTTTTAAAATTTTTCAAATACATACATGAACCTATAATTACTCATACCGTCAGTATCATGTTTCGAAAATGATTCGTCACTCCCATTGTCACAGCTGACTTCGGAATGGGTGCCAGCGTCGCCATTTTCCCACACGGCCTCGTCTTCCATACCATCCAATGCATTTGTTACGCGACATTTTTTTTAAAGAATGTAAAAGAGTTATTGAAGACTTTTGGAGACTTACAAGCAAAAATTATATGATTTTGTTTACGCCCTAGACGTATATTTATTTCATCTGTATCAAATTTTCAGTGGCCGCTGCTATGTTTCCTTGGGGTTTTTTTTCTGCTTATAAAATTGCCTCCTTTTTCATAATTGCATCATAGAGAACTCGTTGATATTTTTTATGTTTAGGTGGTTAAAAAAAGTGTATACAAAACAATTTCTTAAATACGAGTAGACAACGATGTTTAAGGATGGACTGAATACTGGAGATAAACTGCGGTTTGGATAAGTCATTGATGTAAGTGGCCAGAATGGAAGGTTACATTATTCTTTTTGAAAGGGGTGGATTCTTTTGCCTTCGATTCTAAGCCGCACTCAATTTTCAAAAGTATTAACACTGGAAAAATAGTGCGGCTTACATCCGAGACAATACGGTCATTTGAATTATTTGAAAAAATGTATTAAGGCTTAGGATGGAAGATAGTAACTTGCTATCCAATGTATAAGATGTAATTTTTGTGTTATCATTTCTACCTATTCTTCAATTACTTTCAGAATGATGTAATTGACGGAAGAGATTTCACCTTTGAGAAATTCCATCAGTTGTACAACAAACTCTGTCCCAGAAGCGACATTGAAGAATTATTTAAAAACATGTATGTGTGAATTTCTTAGATTTTTAATTATTCTGTTTCTAATATTCTTCAAAAAACAAGCATATATTTTTCAGTGGGAACGATTGTATTTTGACGTAAATGATTTGATATTTTAAATATTTTTAATTACTTTAGAACGGAAATTAATTTTTTATACCACTACTTTTTAAATTATATTATTATTTTTTTGAAACATATTCATTGAATTTTCATTTTGAAACATTTTTCCAGTTTCTCTTCAATTATTCCAGATTAAAATCACGAATGTTTAATGAATCAAAATTACGAGGTCGGTAGTCAAAAGCTCTCGTGTAGCTGAACAGTGCGACGTTAATATTCACTCACTAACTTAAAACTGAAATAAAATTCTTTTCTTTTCTTTGTATATATTAAATTGTTGTATTAAAATACTTTTCATTAATTTGTTAACTCAGTTTAAAGAGCATCAAATGTGAAAGTTTTATAGATATGTTTTTTTGAATTATTGTTTAAGGGAATTTTTTTCTGGTTTTTTATTAAATAGAACTCAAGACAAAAGTGAGACCATTACAGTGAAACAACTCATCAATTTTTTAAACAAAGTAAGCGATTTGTAATATTTTCATCGACATCCATCTTAGCCTGTCCTAAGTGGGATAGCAGATGGTTTCCATGTGAAACACTTTTCCTCTCTCCTTTCAGAAACAAAGAGATCCTCGTCTGAACGAGATTCTGTATCCTTTCTATGATGAACTGAGAGCAAGAGAGATCATCAACACTTATGAGAGAAATACCGAATTAGCGACCCAAGGTGAGAGCCATTACCCCAAAGTAAATCACAAACAAACGACAAAGGAGAAAGCAAATTATTACCTCCATTTTATTTAACTACAGTCTTTTCAAAAATATTAAATATTTAAAATGTCTATTCCAAAGACACGTCGGTGTCATGCAGTATTTATAGACGAAAGAAAAGTTTTAAAATATAAATATAAACTGAAAATCGTTTTAATTACAAAATTTATAACAACGCGGAGGAAGCAGAAAATTCAGAAAGCCTTATACTTCGTACAATTTGGTACATATTTGGGATTTGTACGGATTCTGTAATTTCCTAATTGCCAACATATTGAACACATACAATATAATAATTAATACAAAATAACCCCACTTACTCTAAAGATGGCATTAAATATCATGCTACAAATTTTTCTTGACAAAACATTTAAACTCTTCGATTGAAATAGATGTTTCGTTTACGTTCTAAGTGTGATGATATCGTTAACAACATCTAAGTTTTTTTTTCATATTTCTCATTTATTGATAGTCAATCAATGACCGAGTGAAAATGTAGTTATGAATATGAAGCAAGCCATTGGACACTAATGGTAAAGAATGAATTACAATCATTTTACACATTCTGGTTCCATTTCTTCCTTATAGTGTTCAACAATATGTCTAATACATTTTATATCATTTTTGTTATGAAGGCTTAAAAGATAACTGTGTAGAACTTACGTTTATGCACATGTATTATTGTTCCTCACGACTTAAAACTGAGTTCAGTTTTATAAAACTAATTTCATAATCCTTTAGTTACTTTAACAAACTTTTGCCTCCAATACTGTTGTGATAATATGTTCTGAGCATGTGTTACGCAAAGAAAAACGGAAAGCTCTTTGTTTCTGTCGCAAGAATCTTAAATATGCAAGCGTAAATTATCTAAAAGAGGATAATAAACTGTTGCACTGTTTTGTGTCTTTGCACAAGAAAGGAATAAATATTATAGGAAGTTTTTGTAATTTATACACTTATATAATTATAGCTTTTTCCTTAAATCACTGAGGAATACAAGTATTTAATGCATAACAAAATCTAATATATATTAATGTTTGGAGCTCTGTATATGATACTTATACTTATAAAGCATTTGAATGTGTTTTCTCAGGTCTTTTGAGTCAGGACGGTCTGATCAGGTACCTGATGTCTGACGAGAACGCTCCGGTGTTCCTGGACCGGCTGGATATTTACATGGACATGGACCAACCTTTAGCTCACTATTACATCAACTCCTCGCATAACACTTACTTGACGGGACGACAATTCGGAGGAAAGTCGTCCGTTGAGATGTACCGACAAGTGTTGCTGGCAGGATGCAGGTGAGAACACTTCTTAACTAAAAAATTACGAGCAACACAGAGTAAATTAATTTTTAAATGTGTCGGTATTTCTGCAGGTGCGTTGAGCTAGATTGTTGGGATGGCAAAGGAGAAGACGAAGAGCCCATCATCACGCACGGGAAGGCCATGTGCACGGACATCCTTTTCAAGGTAAGAGGTAGAAAACACTCTTTGGAAGAATTTGTTAATATCCTGTGATTTTGTAACTTCTATATCTTTTTTAAAGGGTTGACTGCGAAAGGAAATCGAGGTTTGTTTCCCTTGATACAAATATTACTGCGTTTTTAAAGTAGTTCAAACTATACGAAATTAGTTTGAATAATAATTGGAATTTAAAGAATAAAAGGATAAAACATTATTTTTCATTACATCTCTTAAACCCAAAAAAACCTCTCCTGCTCACCACTGGTACCCAACTAAGAATCCTGGCCTATCTCTACAATGCAGGAGATCCAGGGCTCTTCAGATGGCCTTGGCGCGCTTTAGAAGCGATCACCTGCGTGGTATAATCTTTGGGTGGGAGGGGGGGAGTCTTTTTTTTTTTCCTGTCCCTGCTTCTCCTGCTCATCTTCTGGACTTCTGGGGCATTTCCCTGGGACAGTTGTTTGGAGATCAAGACCTGACTTGTGACATTCTTATGCGAAAAGGTCAAATGGACATGGTGTAGGCCTTCCTGCTCCAAGGGGATTCGAAACAGCATCTTAATTTTTTTTCCTTTAACAATTTCTTTAATTGTTAAGTAATATTCTCCATATCCCAGCGGATGGATGAAATTAGTAAGTATTTCAATTATGGAATAACTATGCTAAAAAGTTATATGCCAGACAATATAAAAATTAAAACTATTCAAAGCATAATGATGTTCCTTTTAATTGTTGCAGGATGTCATTGCCGCCATTCGAGATTGTGCTTTCGTCACGTCAGAGTACCCAATCATACTCTCGTTTGAGAACCACTGCAGGTGAGACGACGCTCTTCAATTCTAGTGTCACTGTTCAGAAAAGAGCAAATTTCTAACGTACTTATTAAATGCCCCTTTTTTAAGTACTATTTATCTATGTATGTTTCAGATGAATTTCCAAAATTTTTTACATACATTTCTACTCCCGTCCATTATCATATGAATCTGTTTTGTATAAAAGGTAGGATTCAAAAGTTCACGGACTAAGCCTGAAAAAATTTTGCAGTAGAGCGACTACGATAACGTTTCTGTGCTAATGCGTTCTTCCCCTTTTCCAAAAGTGGTTTGTCCTAAATCAAGTGGTCGGTGGCTCGCCACGGTGTCGCATTTTGTAAACGGATGTATTAAGTAACCGGCGATTGAAATAAATAACATTTGTAGAGCAGAGAATGAATATTAAACTTTGTAGAATGCTTCGGAGACTTACGAAATGTTGAAGCACACATTCCGCAGTGATACATTATCGCAAACGTAAGCTTCTGAGTTGCATTGACGTTTCAGGAAAGGCAGGGAAAGTGTCGAAAACGTCAAATGCTCTAGACGTTCACAGACTTCTCGGACAGCTGAAGACATTGGAAAAGTTTCTGTGGTGGAACGAAAGAACAGGATTCAAACAACTGTTTTGCCACATCCTCCATACACCTCTGATTTCACCCCCTGTGACTTCAGAATATTTCCAGAACTAACACGTCATTTTCAGGGTCATCGATTTCAAACTGCAGATGAAATTAAAAGTGCATTGCTGGCTGAATAAAAGAACATGGCTAAAAATGGATTCCAGAATTATTTCGATAACCTTTACAAGCAATGACAGAAGTGTATTGTTGTCCAAGATACTTTTATCAGAGGAGAACGTATTTCAGCAATTTAATTAGTAATATTTTTTAGGTTGTTTCAGTCCGGGAACTTTTGAATCCTACCACGTATAACTAAAAATTCCGATTTTCGACCTTACTTTTCAGAAAAATATCTCATACTTCCAAATATCTTAGGACATTTTGAAAACATTTTAAGTATGCTTACAAGATTTTGTTTCATATATAGTATTATGATGCTTTCCGGTTTAAATGAAGCGCCCTGGAACCTCTGGGTTTTCAATTATGTCCCTTTCTCTGGAAGATTCTTACCAAAAGATTAACATAAGTTTTTAAAGAGTGAGAAATCCTTTTAAAAAATTCAAAAATTATTTGTTGACACAGATGTCCCTTGAATAAAGAAATGGAGTACAAAAGCTCTGTTTTTTAGATTTAGCATAAACATTTTCTTTTAAAATGCTTTGTAAATATATTAATAATTTTTGTCTATTTTTCATTCATTTAAACGCTTATTTATTACACGTTGTTTAAAGAAGATTATGATAGACACATATTCATATATGTGATGGAAGAAACATCGTTCAATTGATATATACAGGATGATTCACTACCTGACCGACAAACTTGCAGGCTGTGTAGGAGGTCCATAAATGACTCAGGATCAGGTAGGAATTTAGAGTCGAAAATGCCGCAGTTGCGAGCTATGGTGCAAAGAAGCAGAAAAAAAAAAAAAAAAAAAAAAAAAAACAGAAATAGCAACTCTTTTTAAAAAGACAGAAAACATTTTATTGTAAGGTTGTACTACAACAGGTGCTCGAAATTACGGATAGAAGCCATCTCTGAGGCCTGACAGCGATGCTGCATGAAATTCCTTGTTTTCTGGAAGATTTCTGGAACGTCACGTATCCTCTCGGCAGCTACAGATATTCGAGCGTTTCCTTCAACTGAAGGATTAGGTGTTTCGCATACGAAACTCTGTGCGTGAACCTAGAAGAAAAGTTCATGCACTTTCGAACACCTGTTGTACTGCAACTTCTCAATAAAATGTTTCCTATCTCATTAATGTATTGTTCTTTTTTTCTGCTTCTTTGCAACATAACTCATGACTGCGGCATTTGCAACCCTGCCTTCCTATGTGATTCCGAATCGTCTTGACCCCTACACACCCTGCAAGTGTGTCGGTCTGGTGGCGAATCAACCTGTATATGTGGCAAATTCTGTTATGTGTTTAATTTTGCATTATTTATTTATTTCATTATTATTGATATTATTATTAATTGATTTTCATTTATTTATATATTTTTTTAAAATTATGCTAAACAATAAGTGTTGAGACTGAGCACTGTTACCATTTTTTTAGAGCTTAATAATTCAAAAGAAAATGAAAGACATGGGATTTTGAAAGAAAATATCCCATTTACTGATATAGAGAATTATATTTTTTTATAAAAATAACTCGTGTCATTTTTCCTTTCAGCAAGAAGCAACAATACAAACTGGCAAAGTACTGCGACGATTGTCTGGGCGATCTGCTTCTCAGGGAGCCCTTGCCCGGATATCCAGTGAGTGCCATTTCCTTTCACTGCAATGCGAAAAGACCTATTAAGAGATGTCATTCTGATCCTCATCAACGCTTATGAATGGAATAAATGATCCTCGGGAACAGGACTCATTACTGGGAAAAGAAATCCCTTTCTGTCTTCAAATTAAAAATTGATTAATTGTTATTAGAAAAAAAGAAAAAGAGACAACCTTAATCACTTCCCTAATTCTCATGGAAGCTAGATCCATTGGGTAGCATAGTGTTAATGATTCAAAGGAAACTAAATTATGGCAGTAATGTATTAATGAATTAAATAAGCTTGGTTAGTTTTCTAAGCAATTTCTTTCATTTTGGGATTCTTCCAGAAATAGGTAGAGACTGTTCTAAGTGGGTAACGTACTAACATTTTGATTGAATCCAATCAATAATTCAGGAGGTGTTTGGGGAAATCATTAGAAAAATCATAACAGCTCTTCCACACAAATGATTTCTTACTGCTTTTCTTCCGTTTCTTAAAACATGTCATGATTGGACCGATGGCTGAGATTTACAAACTAGTGTACGATGTCTTGAAACTCCTCAACTAAGGAAAATAATTTTACAATGGATTACTTTCAGAATTTGAATTTTTTAAGCAATCTATTGAAAATACATGAAACAATCCATTACGCATCATTTAGTTCTTTTTTTCAGTCATTAACAGTGATATTAATTTTGTCCCACTGCATTAGAAATGGTGCAATTTAAGAATGCCACTCTCTTAAGGATGTTCCATTCTAACTGTGTACTATGACACCAAAAGCTTCCTAAAGAAAACATTTTATTTTCCGAAAATATTGAGTCAGAAACTCCGATAAAAATATAAAAGAAAATGTTTGGTTATTGCGCATCAAAAAAAGAAGCGCATTTTTTTACAATTTACTTTAGGATTCATATTTATTTTAAAATTCTCCTATTTTTAACAGATTCACCTTTATCAAATCACTTTAACAAGTTGCTAAAATTTTAAACTACTCATTTGCAATGCAATGATTATAATTACCGAAAAGTATTTCTTAGACAGAGAATAATTACAGTAAAATAAATTCTATTTAGGGGAACTACTTAATGAATGCTATTTTCTATTTTACGTTATCGGCGCATTCCTCACAAATTCGTTCGAGTCGTCAAGTAATATATCCTACTTAATGCTTTCTTTGCTTATTATTGAAGAATAAAACTCAATATTAAGTTATTTTTGTCAAAATATTTTTCATACTAATATGATGTTTTATTGTGATGTAAAGAGTGGAATATATTAGTTAAAATCTTATTTCTGTTTGAGTAATTTCGTTTTCTTACCTCATAAATTTGTTTCTCTTTTATATTTTAATGTCAAATGAATTCCTATACTTTTGCATATCAAAGTAAAAATCTCAGTAAGTAATGATCAACGTTAATGTTTACCTAAACACCACGTTCAATCCCTTTCAAGTTTTGACATCAAAGGTAAACCAAGGAAAACCCGTAACTTTTTACCAGCAGAAAAGCCTTTCTCAAATACCCTTACACCGAAAGGAAGTGAAGTATTTATAAAGCAAGGATTATTCAGCCTGTCTGTGATAGAAAAAACTTATGAAAAGAGCAATGTTTTCACTGAAGGTTCATGTTTGAACTTAATCCACTTCCATTCATTCCAGTCCTTGAAAAAAGTCAGTGCAGCAGATTATGGAAAACAATGAAATAAAATTTGTCAATTCTATTACCTTCTTCTCAGACTAACTTTTTGAATAATCTTCCAAATCTTTAGGGCTAAATTTCAACTTTTTGGCACTGGCTGACTCAATATGATTGGGTTTAAATGCTTCAACAATTTTGTTGTTGATAAAGTAAAAAAATGGTGAAACAATTTCTATTAAATTACCTTAGACCTCCCAGATCTTGTTTTAGGCAAAATTAATTAGTATTTTCTCTTTAAGAAAACACAGGGTTTTTTTATCAAATGTGTGTATGAAAATAAGGTTAAATATGATGCAAAAAGATATATACGTAAGAACATAAATCAATCGAAAAATGCCTACAAATGTGTGTTGTTTTCCTAAAAACTAATTATTTTTAAAAATTAATTAATTTTTATATAAGTTTAATAAAACTGTGAAAAGAAAAAAAATAGTAAATATCAGTTAAAGTGAAAAGACTTCCGGTTTCGATATCTAATTTCCGGTCCTTTTTCGGTTTCTGTTAAACTGTTAATACATCGTAAATAATTGAAATACAGGGTGCGGCAGAAAAATCCGGACGCAAACAATTTTTTATATAACTTTATAAAAAATTACGAAATTAACACAAGATATAACAAATAATAATAAGAGTACACTCGTACTAATAAAAAAATTTTATTGATTTCAAAGTGACCGCCGTTTGTAGGAATGCAGAGGCTCAACCGCTTGCAGAAATTTTCAACAATGGGCCTCAAGTATTTTACCTTTAATCTATCCCATTCTCGTAGAAGTGGTTGCTTTAGAGAGTCCAAAGTTTTTTGCGGCTTAGCGCAGGCCCTGGACTCCAAAATGGATCATATACTGTAATCCATGGGATTGAGATCTGACTAATATAGTGGCCATTCTTCAGTTGATATCATGTCTGGAAAATTCGCCTTGCACCTCAATTGTGTCTTTTTGGCCTTGTGAGCTGGTGCAGAGTTTTGTTGAAACCTCTAATTTGCATTTCCGAAATGCTTTTGGGCCTACAGAAGTACAACAGCTTCAAGAATGTCCCCCCGGTACACTTTTTAATTGGTTTTAACGTCCTCTTCTACAAAAACCGGAGGTGTTTTGCCACTTGCGTAAATTCCGCCCCAGATTATGACAGACTTTGGATATTGGCAATGTTGAGATGCTTGGAGCGTCCATAGACCAGATTACATCGTTTTAGGAGTTATGAACTTGAGGAAATGTAAAGAGCTTCTCATCAGTGAAAAGGAATCTCTCTCAGCCCTATTTGCGGCCCGTCTCAAAAGTTTTCGGTATCTTCGGAGCCGTACGAGTTTGTTTTTTCAGTGAGAAACTCTGAACTTTTCGCTACTTATAAGGCTTCAGTTCAAGCTTTTCTTTTTTGCTATTCGCCTCACCGATCTGTCACTTATTCCCATGTCATGAGCGATCTGTCTCATGGAAACCCTCGGATTTCTCTGGACTCGTTTTTCGATGGCCTTACGATTCCTTGAGGAGTTTACATTGCGCTTCCACTCACTTCCTGGACGTTGACCATCATTGCCAAGCTCTTTGAAACGACAGTTTGCATCAGACACTGTTTGCCTAGGAGCAAACAAACGATTTCACACTGTCGTTTCCCTTGCTGAAGTAACTCTAAGATAGCAGACCTTTTGCTCGAGATTATCAAAACACACAAATCAATGTACAAACTAAGAAATATACAAAAAAATATTTTATTATTAAAATGGTAGATAAAGAAACAGGAAAACACCAACTAAAAAGAAATTCGTTAACTATTCTAGGAGGCAAGAAATTTGTCCGAGTTTTTTTGCCGCACCCTGTTATACACAAAAGTATTGTAATTTTAGAAAGTAAAAAATTGATTTAAAATTTAAAACAAAGAAAATAGGTAGTTTTATCAAAATTGCGCTAGTCAACAGTGGCGTAACGGAGAATTTTAGGGCACTCCTGCAGTCAGGTTTGGGGCCCCAAGTAGAATCTTACAAAGGATTGCAAAACTATATGTGCTTGGAGTCAATCAAACTTTGGGCCCCCCGCGATGCGGAGGGTTGCGAGGTTGTACGTTATGCCACTGCTAGTCAGGTACCTTAAAAAAAGCTTTCTAAAAACAAGCATGCTTACATATTTTTTTCGGCACCTTTCATTTTATATTTTCAAATCATCTTTTGTTAGCAAAATTTCTTGTATTTTTTATATATATTGAGGATCCTTCTTCGTTATAAAATATTCATTTCCTTTTATAAACTGTTTCTAATATTTTTCTCTACTCTCCGTTGTTCCTTTTTAGATCGAAGCTAATGTACCCTTGCCGAGTCCGAATGATCTCAAAAAGAAAATCATCATCAAAAACAAGCGCTTACGTCCCGAAGTTGAAAAGCGTAAGCTATTTTTTTCTTTAAAGTAAAACAGTTAAATGTAACAATAGAATTTAGATATTGCTTTCATCTTTGAAGTTTATTTTGAGAGCTGATTTTAGAGAATAAAAAATCATGTTAGATGTTTTTCTAATGACTGATCAACTGTGATATGTATGACACACTCTATCTGAAAATAGAACAAAACAATCTCTAGATGTTTCGTTTACAATGATTGCGTTTAAAAGTTTAAAGAAAATAGGTAACATTTTCTCAGCTATTAAATTTTGTTTTGATTCGTGTTTTCAAAGCTACTCTCACAACAATTTTCTAACGTGAGGTAATTTGGAAATAAATCTTTTAAACGATGATCAGAGTTAACATTCATTATTTCCTAATCACAGTTTTGATTTTATTTTACTTCATTATCCTTCCTTATGATTATTTCTCCCTCTGATTCCGTATCTTGTCAGTCGAGAAAATACGCTCAGTTAAATCTACATACATAATTTTATAACTTGTGAAATATTTTTATTTATTTTTGTTCGTTTTTTCTTTACAAATTTTATATTTTGAGTCTTTTGCATATTTTCTTAAATTTTATTGTACATTTACTTAGACCATGAGTCGGCAATCTAAAGCACACATGCCACATGTGGCACGCGGTATATTTCTCAGTGGAACTCTGTACTACTCTACAAATTTGTCAATTTTTGAGTGGATGGGAATTGATAAGTTTGTAATAGACCTCATTTAGCAAACATATTCAGAATTATGGAGATTTAGAGAATTATGAAAAAAAATCGGAAAGATAACTCTAAAGATAAATTAACAGCTTTTTTGTAAATTAATGTGTCATTGCTGGACAGATTTAATTGCTTGAAGAGAGAAAAATATACAGGGACTCTGCTTTCCGCTTATGGCTCTACCTATAAGCAAAAACTCTTTCCGTATATGAGAAATATTTTGAGTCCGCAAAGAAATCGTTTTACAACTGAGTGCTCAAAATCGTGTCACATTGAAAGTCACAAAGTGAACCCCTGATTTTGCGATATGAAAGTAGAGCGGGGTGTGTGTGCGAGCACTAAGTTCGCCTTAAAATTTTTATTCAAATATAATGAAAAAAATATTTATATTTTATGTTGTCAATTTCTTATTTGATAAATATGCTTAAAAATATATAATATATGTAACATTTTTAAATTTTTATTTTTGTTGAAGAAATAGTTATATTTTATGCAGTTTATTTTTGTTAAGAAATACTTTTAAATCATGCAAAATTAAAAAATACACGATGAAACTGTAAATATCTATATTATTAACCTCTAAAACTCTGCATACATTATGGAATTTTTTCAAAACTGTCATACTATGTGGCACGCTGAATCCTACTGGTCAATTGGTTTGGCACGTCACAGCTAAGAAATTGCCTACCCCTGAAAAAGATTAAATATATATATATCGTTATTGAACCTCAAACAAAATTGGCTAGGATCCCTCAGTGTATTATAAAGAATTCAGAGCAACCAGTTCATTTTACAAAAAAAGGATCATACAATTCAAGATGTCGATGCAGAATGATCGGTAGATGAAGAATTTTACAAAAACGAAAATAACGAATGGAGAAAAAAAAGTCATTGTATTAAAATGTAAATTTTGATCATTTTCCTTATTGGACGTATATGGATTGTAACTACAAATTAATATAAATCTATTTTCTTTTGAATTCTCTGCTTCGAATGAGTTAAGATGTTGTTAAACGCCTCTGATAGGAACCTTCAAAACTGCATCGAGATAAGAAAGTGTTTGACTGAATAGTGAGATGCATCCTTTTAGCGTCAAGAATGAACGTGTTAACCGACCGTTTTGTTTGTTTGCAGAGGAGCTGGAGCTGTGGCGGAAAGGTCAACTGCAGAACGACGATGACGATGATGAGAAGGAGGACGCCGCACCCGACCTCACGCTCATCAATGATGACGTCACCCAAGACGGAGGTACGTCAGCGGGATTCAATGCCTCGAGGGTTTCAATAAAAAGGAAATATTAAAAAAAAAAATCGCAGAGATTGCGAAAAAAAATTCCTGCCTATTTTAAAACATTAATGCTTTGTCTTGCAATGTGTTATTCAAAGTGACATTGCTTCATTTCTGATTCGGTAGAAGTAAATTAAACTATTATTGACTTTGGTTAGAAACCAAAACCAGTATTAAACTCGGATTCAAATCAAAGTTCGATGAAGTATTAAAAGAAAAAAAAAAGAACGTACGTTCATGAAACGATTATTTTAAACTGGTAATATATAGATAATTCAATTTGCTTAAAAAGCATTTTTCCCCCTTAAGTGATGCTCAGTTATTTCAGCTACAAACTGAAAATCTTTTGAAAGGGTGTCATCAATTTTATGTATAGTTTCTAAACATGTTTCTTATATTAAATAATAACATTTTTTATTCAAGTGTTTCAACGCGACACACTTAAGTATCCGAAAGCCTTCAAATACAAACGTTCTTTAACTTAATTTTTATTAATGTCTCTATATGGCTATTTATTAATAATATAAATGTAAAAAAATGCTTATTGAATAACAAAAATATATTTTAGGATTTTTAGAATAACAAATTATGTAAAGCAGTCAAATTGAAAATTCGAAGATAATATTTAATTCTTCAAAAATTGTTCTAGGGTTCAGTGAACATTGGAGGGCACTTTTTGAAATCCATATTTCATTTAAAAAATTAAATATTAATTAATGTGGGAAAACTATTTTTAATGTATATCATATATTGTAATGCATGGCGTAATTTATATTTTCAAATTTATTGTTCGAAATGATATAAGTTGATCTATATATATATATATATATATATATAGGTTCTATTTAGATAAAAAAAAAAATTTTGTATTTAATTGACAAATATTTGTGAATTTTGTATAAGTTATTGCAATGAAATAGTGGTAGAAAGATGCATAATTAGAATAAATATTTTTTAATGTTAGTTATAATTTTTGAAAAACCAAACTTTGTAGTCATGAACACGTAAAAACAATTGTAATGAAAACATTCTGTCGTATTAAATGAGTTGAGATCTGTTGTAGTCCAAAAGAGGAACTCGTTTTTCTTTTCTCTCTCGATACCTCCCCTTTTATGTGTCTGACTCATTATTTTTATCTCATAATTTCTGTGTAATCCCTTGTCACAATTTTGCTTTCTGATTTTTTTTAATTTTTATTTTTCTTTCGAATGAAGTATGTGTGGCAATAATTTATTTTCTTGTCTTTCAGTTCGTTCATTTCAGTCATCTCCAAATGTTTAGTTTGATTTTGGTGTGTATGTTTTTTGTTCCTCTGGATGGGTTGCCCGAGGGCTTTGAGAAAGCTCGGAAAAAGTAATCGATAAAAAGCATCATTGAAGCAGCCTCGCGTGTTCGTTTGTAATGGCAAGTCATTTTAGCAGACCATCACGCGAATACGTATTTATAGCCAAACACGCCGATTTTAACTTATTTATTTAGTCCAATATTCTTACGAAGAGGTATCGTGAGGTTAATATTATGAATTCATGAATTGTGGAACCCTATGCAGCACGTCGTTTGGTATACACATGAATAGGTTTTTGAGAAAATTTGAGACAGAGTATTATGTTTTACACAATTTTTACAAAAGTTCGATAAAAGTGTTTATGTACTTTTATGCTTTGTAAAACAATATTTATTTTATATTCCCTTTTTCTGTGAGTCTATGAATAATATAAATATGTATGGCTTAGAATCTCGATATCTTAAAAATAAAATTTTTCTTTAAATGCGTATGTGAAATTATTTTGACATTTTGTTGAGTCAGTCTAAAATATATTCCGGTTATATTGTTTGTTTTACAGCCATTGAAACGCTCAAAAATAGACAATTAAGAAAATTACAAATGGAATCTTTATAAAAATTGAAAATGGACAAATTTGTTTATAAACATAAAGGAAAAGAAAAATTTAAAAACTTTTTGAAAGTTGTGTTTTTCTCTTTTCTTTTCCCACAAAAAGTTTCACAGGAAATTACACTGAGAAGAGGGGTATTATTTCGTTAATGATTCCATATATATTTCTATAAATCATTTCCAATCAAATAAATGAATTTATAACTCAAAAATTCTTAAGACTCATTACGTAATTATTATCTACTCTACCCTACAACCAGTGGCGTAACGGAGAATATTAGGGCCTCCCTGTAAAGTCAGGATTTGAGCCCCAAACCGGCTCTTACAAAGGGACGTAGCGTCAGTGAGCCTTTGGGCCCCCCGCGATACGAAGGTTGCGGAGGTGTTTGTTATGCCACTGCCCACCCGTTCAAAGCTATCCTCCAAACACTTTTGCTGCCGGTCTTCATCCTTCTGTTTTTAAATACTGATAAAAGAAATTCCCTTTTCCGGAAATGTTGGCATGATTTAAAATGGATCAGCAATAAATTTAAATATTTCTGTATTGCCATAAAGAAATAATAGTTTGTTTAAAAAGTTAGCATCTCTCTCAAAAGTCACGTCAAGTTTGAATTTCAAAATTAAGAGGAATTAAAGAACTTTTCAAAAATACATAAAATGAAGTAATAAAAATAGAAAAATACACAGTTATACAGGAACTGAAAATAACATATTTATATCCTTTTTAATATAATTTTTCAAAATAAATCCGGTATATTAGAAATTATATATTTTTTCCAAAGATTTTTCACACACAAAAGGAATTGTAGACTATAATTTCTTACAGAATACTTGTTTTGTAAACTTTTGATAAAAGAATTTATATGTATGCAGTGTTATATGTCATGTTGTTATTTAAAAACATTTAATTTTGCTAAATTACATCAAAATAGCAAGTTTGTTCTTTTTTTTTTTTTTTTTTTTTGATTATTGTGCCTAAAGTTTACATTCTTGAATGAAATTAAGTGTTAATTTTTTACAGTTGAATTTCATGTACCCAGGTGAAATAATACGAAGAATGCTTCTAATATGCAGATTTTTTTTCTTTCTTTTCTTTGCAGAAAAGAAGGTAAGTTTCAATTCCGGAAGCCTGTGCAATGGAGGGTCTTCATGTAGAGGCTCTACAAAGTCTCCAGACATAAAGGTTAAAGAATATCTCATTGCATTCCTAAAAGAGGAATTATCCCCTCTGAAAATTAATTACCTTCATGAATTTTTCTTGTATATTTTTAGAAACATTTTTGTCAAAAGTTCTTCTAAGTACCTTTTGCCTTAGTTTTAGTTGTGAAGGATCTTTATTCCTCAATAATTTCATAACACAAATAGAATTAAAAATCACAATCGTTTTTTTTTTCAACAAAAACGTGATAAACTGTGATAAGTTACATACGAGTAAATATTGATAATACAAAATTATTTTGAAACAGATTTCATATTTTTATCAAAGAGTTTTGTTCTGTCCTCAAAATTTTATTCTATTTTTTTTAAAGTACAATTAAAGAATTACAGATGTTTAAATTCACCTTAAAGATTACACATTTAAACATCATTTACTAATCTGAACTATTTAGCTCTATCCGAACGATTTCTGAGCATAATAAATAATACTGACTTTCTAAAAATAACTGTTACAATTAAAGATTTGGGGAAACAAAGTTTTTTTTCTGGGAAGGAATGGAACAGTTTTAAAATAGAAATGCAAATTTTGAATTATAATAATTATATTCAACGCAAATAATTTATAAATAAACTTAGTTGCTTCGATATTCCTAAAATAAAGTTTTTGCATTATTAATGCTTAAACTGTCCATACTTTCATACCGTAATAAAAGCCGAAGAAATCAAAGAGATAGCAGGAAAAGGAAGAATAGGAAGAAAAATATATATTCTAAAAATTATAAAAATTTTAAAAGGTGTGCATTCACGTCCCTTTTACGTTAGCTCAAGAATATTAGTCATTAATATAGTTTTGTACTAAGGGAATTAATTTTATTTTTCATCACAACAATTTCATTATCTTCAAATAGTTAGGATAAAGGTATCACTGAAATCTAAAGGAACAATGATTATTTTTTCATGTTATTTGCATGACGATTATATTCGAATTGAGAGAAGATATATATATATAATTATTTTTAAATTTAATAATATCACATTTACTTATAAGTCCGAATCGAGTATCTTTTACGTAAATTGATACATATGTCTGCAAAGAATTCAGACAACTAAAAATGAATTTCGTTACATGCAAACCTTCAAAACATGTGACATTTCATGAAACTCAAAATTGTCAACAAAGTTCCTCATGATAACGTACTTTGGAAGATTTTTCTAGAATAACAAACAAATAAATCTGTTTCGTAAATAGTACTAAAACACAGTAACTTAAATACTATTTCAAAATTTTAAACTATATAAAAACCTATACTTAATGTAAAATCTGTAATTAGGAGAAATATTTGATATCGGTCATTCAAACATTAGGAAATTGTTTATTTATATAGAAGACATTACAGTTTCCATTCTTGTGCCAAGTAGGAAAAATAACGTAGAAAACTTGGAATTAAATGTGCAAAAAAAAAAATCCCCCCAATTATTTCGATTGATTCCTAAAATAAGCGGCGAGTCATCTGATGTGACCCGTCTTCCTTTCTGCTTTTTTGTCATGTAAGCAATGGTCCTCTGACCGATGTTTCCTATTTCCACAGGAGGCCCCCCAGTTGGACGAGCAGATCGCCATTGCCAACTACAAATACACCGGAGCGACGGTGCACGTGCACCCTTACCTCTCGTCTCTGGTCAACTACGCACAACCCGTGAAGTTCCTGGGCTTCGATGTCGCAGAAGGTCGGTACTCCCCCCTTTCTCGTACTGTGTGTGATTGGTGTTTTAATATTAATTAATGTCACCCATCCGGTACAGTGGTGAGCGACCCTGATTGCTGTGCCGTAGGGCCCGGGTTCGAATCCCGGAGAAGACATGGATGGTTGTAAATGTATAGTGGGTATAGTACATGAGGTGCTCTAAATAGCCGTCAAGCCGCAAGTCCTCTCGTGAGGTGGTTAGAAGGGGAAGAGAGGTGGGAGGCCCCTGACCACCCCCAGGTGTTCTCATTTAAAATTAGGGCTAAAACGAGCCAAATCGTACTGTCACCTGTATGATGCTCAAAGTTACGGCTAACAACAGGTGTCACTTAGCCCTTTACTATGATAAATTTCGTGGGCCTTGACTTAGCCTTTGCTGATCAGGTGGCATCAGTAACAACAACAATTTATTAATTAAAAATCGATGTTAAGTCTCGAACTTTGAATCTTTGTTCACGGTAAACGCGTCTCATTTTGACACTGCGCGAGGGTTATTGGCAAACGGACTCTCAATTTTGAGTACTGATCAAGTGACGAGGATGACTCCTTAGCTAGTAACTCACTCTCAAAACTTGTAATCCAAGTGACCACAAGGACTGAGCTGCGACAGATTCAATGTGCGTGTGACCCTCTTCACGATGGCTCTGTTGCAGCATCAGAACTGGAAACCCCATTCAGCAGAAAATATGGCAGTTACGATTTTGCCAGCATGACTACTCCGCTATCGCAGCTGTTTGCATAAAAGACGAAAATAACCCATTAAGCATGCCCTTGAAATTTACTTAAAACTGGTTTCAGAAATTTCCTTGTAATATTCTGAAAAATGCATGCCAATATTATTATTATACTGGGTAATTCCTAAAACAGTATACAGCACTATAAATCAAGAACAATGTAAGAATATTATAACAAAATTTTAAGGGGCTATTTTAAGAGAGCCAGTCACAGATGGTGTATGCGTGAACCCTGAGTCACACGACAGCCATTTCCACCCAATCGGTGTAAAGAGTGGCTGTGGTTCAGCTTCATACCGAACCTACTTTTGCAGAAACAGTCCGCAAATTTTTCGTGCCATTGTTTGATAGATTTTCTAGTAGGAGGTTCTTCGAATCGTGATCGAAAATGCCATTACACAGCAGTTACGGGTTACTTTCAAAAACGCAAAAAAGCCACTACCGACACCGCCATTTCGACTGACTAGGCACGTGACGCACCTTCTATTGTTTACGTCACTTCCATCAGGGCCTAAGCATAAGGTGACCAACCGTTCTCCTTTAGGGATGACAGTCCTCCTTTTATATGTCCTGTCCTTCCTCGAAAAGTGTCCTCCTATTTGTCTTCCCTTTCAATATTTTAAAACTGATTTGTTAATCTCTATATTCAGAGATGAGCCAAACATGTTTCCTATATGTCGAAGAATAGTCTGAAACAAATATCACAGGAAATAACAGTTTTCAATTTTTGTTTTTTGACTTCATCACAAGTAAATTGGGCAGATATAGAAAACTGTGTTGATTTTTTATCAAAAGAAATGTTTGATATTGTATCGATGACAATCGTCTGTTTGAAGAAATTGGAAGATTGAATGAATATTTAAATTATAATAAATTGGAGAATCAATATGCTGAAATTGATAAATATGGGTGAAATTACTTAACCCATTTCAAAAATGAACCCATTCCATATGAAAATTTAGTTACTCTTTTGAATTTACGTTGTGCTGCCCTGGAACTAATGCAGCAGTAGAAAGAGTTCTTTCCGTTGTTAATTTTTGGACGTGAGAAATCAAGATTGAATGTTGATATTTTAGCTGCAGTACTTACAGTAAAGAGGAAGGATAATTTTTGCTCCGAAATTTCCGATATATATTAGAAAATAATATATTGACAGATAAAAAAATTCATTCAATGAGAAAATACTCGGTTAAGTAAATAATTAAAAGGAATGTAAGAATAATTAGCGTATTTTTATTTAAATTAATAAAATGTTTCACATATTTACGTTGTAACATTTTCTTAAATTTTTCGTCCTCTTTTTCAGTGTAAGAAAATTGGTCAGTCACTTTACTAAACACAAACTTTAAGAGTTCATGTACCTTACGGTTTGCTAAAGAGGTTCCTGCCCTTAACTGTTTTTTTCAGCATCTGGAATGTGTGTACTTCTTGAATCACCCAGTATAAGAACTAATTTTCGAATAGTAAACGTATTCAGCAGCTTGCACTTTAATTAGACTTAGTGGGTGATGCCAAAAAACTTATTGTTTTTCATAAAAATCATCAGAATACACTTGGAGGGAAATACATTTCAATGCAGATTGATACTGGAAGAGCAAACTGATAAGATTTTAACTGTGCTCCAGATGGCTACCCACATTTCTAATATATTTTCAAATTAAAAAGAAAAATGTACAAATAAAAATAATTTGTATCATAAAATTTAAGCTGCTTCAGAAGGTTGTAATTTTCTTCATTTTATATCAACAAAATTCTTAATCTAAAATGAAATGTAGCAAAAGAAAAATGACAGTATTTTTAGTTAAAACTTTCCCGTCGTAACAACTCTAAAGTGATTGACGTTTAAAAAGTGTTCTCTGAATAGTTTATTTTCGACCATAATTTTGAGCAGTCAATTATTTATACATCAATTGAAAATTTTGTTTGGTTCTCATAAAACTTTCATTAAATTTCACCTTAAAATTTGACATTTAATTTCAATCTCTAGGTAATGTTTTTTATTTAAAAAATGATATACACTTTGTAATATTAAATTACTCTCAAACAAAATTGTGGTGTGTAAATTCCTCACATTTTCTCCTGACTTGTAAGTAACCTTCCTATTTTCATTTCTTCCAGAAAAGAATCTACATTTCAACATGTCTTCCTTTGCTGAGAACACAGCCTTGGGATATTTGAAGTCGCAAGCTATAGAATTCGTCAAGTATCCTTCCATTAAATTTCAGTTTTATGAAAAA
The DNA here is from genome assembly GCA_019973955.1 of Trichonephila inaurata madagascariensis. Taxonomy (NCBI): domain Eukaryota; kingdom Metazoa; phylum Arthropoda; class Arachnida; order Araneae; family Nephilidae; genus Trichonephila; species Trichonephila inaurata. The sequence continues at coordinate 87,800 of BMAV01001561.1, forward strand.
CGTTTTTTGACTCACAACCCAAGCAGTGTCTGACAAAAAGATATTTCAAATATATTGTATTATTCTAGAAAGTGGGAATGGTTCCTTTTGGAGCAATGCTGGCCAAACCCTTTGCGAAACTCGAACAATTCTTTACAAATTATTTATCTGTCATGAATGAATGAAATGTTTACAAGCAACTCTGAACACATTGAATGCAAATATACTAAAATCAGATTTATCTATCTTTTGTTAGCTTAATTTTATTTTAATGAACAAATGAACTGGTTTAGAATTTTAATCTTTATATTTATAATGGATATTTATATACAATCAATTATTTCGGCTGATAATAGTCGTTAACTCTCTCTCTGTATTCGTCCTATTTATGCTAAAATATTTAAGTGTTTAGCTGTAGTAAAACTTTATATACATTATGAAAACGAAACATTGCAAATATTTAATATGTTTAATATGCATTTTATATAATGAAACTATACCTTATAAATACAGTAAGCTATTATCATAATCTATAGGGGAATTGTAGAAAGCACAACGAAGAGCAATTTTATTGATACTACATAATAATTTATCCTGAAAATTAATATTTCTTTCATAAGTCTAACAAAAGTATAATACACAATATTTTTATCAAATCTAAGAAACTATGAAGCAATACTATGCAAACACTCCTTTTGCTATTTATGTGCGTTCTATAAAAAAAACAATCATAAATAAACATTTTTTATTGTTTGTATAAACTATGATATTTGAAAAATATCAGATTCTGCAGAAGGGGAAAAAAATTAAAACTCAATGCGTTGAAATACAAACATAAATAACATATTACTTTATTACTTGTCTATCCTTCTGTTTTCACTTGTTCTTTTGAAATACTTTTATTTATAGCTGCTCCACTCCAAGTGTTAATGAAAAGTATAAACTATTCCCTCCCATTTGAAAAAAACCTTAATATTTTACTTAATAAATAGATCGCATTCCTTTTAAAATAGTTCTTCAAAGAATATCGGGGGTTCTGCCTAAAATTAATTCCTCAATGAAATTTTTATTTCTGACCATATTCTTGAAATGTTTTATACCCCTACTCTCAATTGTTTAAGTAGACGTTGAAATATCTGTAGGGACTATAGAAGTCATTGTAGAAGTGAATTTAATTTTAAAAGTGTACAAAATAATTGGAATCTGGTCTGTGAATGTTTTCTTAATGTCAAAAAGTTACAACAAGCGACAGCTGAGTCGTATCTATCCCAAAGGCACGAGAGCAGATTCAAGCAATTATCTTCCTCAGGTAAGAGGGATGCTGCCCTTTCTTCAGTTGCCTCTCACTAATTGCTTAGCAACCCTATTTACGATATCAATAAAACCTATACTCCTAGTTCGGTTTTAACACGACAGATACGTTTCCCAAGAATACGTGTAAGAAAATCGTGTATAAAATGTATTGCATCTATGAAAAAACAGAAGATTGGCTCCAGTTCTATAAAACTAGCAAAAGTAGACCTTAAACATTGCATTTCATAAAGATGTATGATACACATGTAAGTTTATCATACAAAGTAAAGGATTAGTTGAAAGGGGGGAAACCTTTCACTCGCTCATGAACACAAATATTAGACAAAATAATATATGTTTTGTGTAAAACAATTATATATTCGTTGTCATTTTATAACAATAAAGACATTTGTTAGGTTGCATAGTTTATTTCTTTATGAGAATATAATTATTAATATATAAACCTGCTTTATTCACAAAAGTTCTGTGTCGTACTTAGATCAGTTGGTAGATTATAAAAATTATAAAATTATAAAAATAATAAAAAAATTATAACAAAATTAAATTAAAAAAAAACCTTTTTGCTAATTATCTTTTTTTTTTTTTGTATGCGAGAGACATTTTCTTATCATTCTTATTATTTAACCATCTAGAATGATTCTGATTACTTTTTGAGCTGGAAAACTAAAAAACTTTCATTGTTTATTTAAGAAGTTTATGTAAAATACATCTTGGGACAAAAACGTTTGCGAATAAAAAAAATGAAGGGAAAAAAATTCTTAGTTATATTTATTAGAATGATTTCGAAAAGAAACAACTTTTTTCTACGATTAAACATTTTTAAAAGTGGTAAAAGAAGTATAACAATTATGTTCTTTGCATCTTGATTCGTACTTTGTTTATATTAATTTCTAATAGTCAAGCCCGAAATATCTTTAATTCTTGATCAATCTATGGGAACAAAATTAAAGTAATACAGAAGGCAGTTTTCAGAAATATAAGCGAGAATGATATAAACTAGTAACGATATTAAAGATTTAATGGTACCCCTAGTTCTGTAAATCTGTTGCCTTATAAGAGTTCCAATATTTTAATAATTTTACGACACAAACTGTAGAAAATTTATTGAAAAGTATTTTAAATTATCCTACAGTTTTATATGTTTCTTCATTATGAAAACTCTTAAAATGTGAGAACTGAAAAGGGTAAAATATCATTCACGTAAAACATAGTCGAACCGTTATGGTATACTATTGGAAGCATGATAGCAAAATATCTCCATTGAGATCTAAAATAAGGAATAAAAAGTACGAATTATAAAAAATTAAGCCTGTAAATTCAAAAACATTAAAAGAATCTTTACATATTAAAATTTGTTGATTAATTAACAAAGAGGCTGTGTAATATATACAGTCATTGAAATAATTATTCAATTTGTACAAATTCTTTTAACAGAATAGCTTGAGATTCTATAGAGCGAAATGTTTAAATCAAGACATATTAGAAATTGTTTAATTAAAAAACTAGTGATTGATTAGTTGCAATAAAGCATTTCAAATTTCACCTCATTATATTGTAAGAGAATTGTGGGATTTTTTTATACATTTAAAAAAGAAATACTTTTTCAGATATTTTGGAACGCTGGTTGCCAAATGGTAGCTCTGAACTTCCAAACGTCTGATTTGCCTATGCAGCTTAACCAAGGGAAATTCGAATACAATGGAGGGTGTGGGTAAGTAAATCCCTTGAAATATAAAAAAGCAAAATCGAAAATATATATTATATAGAAAACAAATGAATAAACTGTCTACATTAAAATTAATAAACAATTAGTGTATTTAAACTGAGAACTTACATTTTACCAAATATATTAAATATTTTTCAACTCCATGATTTGTTTCAACTTTTGATATTAAGAAAAATTGCAACAGCATATGTTAAATGAGATATTTTCACCACCACATTGTTAATGACTACTTTACTTACATTATGTTTAATTGAGATGGCGAGTAAGAGGAACATCTATTTCTGCTATTTTAATAAATGAATGTCTTTATAAGCACTGTGCTATTTGTTACTGATACTTCCGTACAAGCTTTTTCGAAGTGTTAAGTGCTATTCGCTTACTTAACAAAAAGAACAATTTCTGAAAGTAAAAGTCAGAACTGAGTTAAATATATAAAGTAAATGTAAAAAAATATTTAGTGTATAGTTTGCAGGCAACATATATTCACTGATATTTAGACTTTTTAAAAAAATTCTATTGAGCTGCTGACTGGTGTCTTACCATTGCAAACCTAGTACATTCCCCGAAAGCTGGTATCTCTTTTTAGTGCGGCACCCTATAGGCGGGTAATTCTGACGCCCAGTTTCCTCCCCGGAGGAGGCACCTGAGTTCTAGCAATGCGAAACCGTACTTAGATTTTAATTTTGCCGAGAGTATGCAAACCAAACAGGTACTTTTACATGCCGCATAATCATGCGACATGGCCACTGTCGATTTGTGGCATCATGAAAATCCACCGACTTGGGCCTGGTTGAACCCGCAAACTTAGGTGCAGAAAGCCAGTGACATATCAACCACGCCACCCAGCCTATATTAGTATCTGTATTATATCTCTAATATTTTTGTTAATATATCAGCATAAAAACATCAATAATACAAAAAAAATTCTTTATTTTAGTTTTTATTTTAGTTTCCATGGTATTAGAATTCCATACTAAGCACTCTATAAAAGATGCCAATATATGATCTCCGTCAAATTAAAAAGAAAATGACATCTGAACACTGATATTGCATTTTTCCTAAACTTCTACATCTCGCTTTCACAAAAAAATGACATTTTTTTTTTTTTTCAAATTTAAATTTATGAATGGCAATAAACATAATCCTACACAAGGTAAAGTTTGATGAAATTGAAAATTAAATTTTACCTCAAAAAGTTCAATTTTCAGAACCGGAAATTTTGGTGAGGGAATTCACGTGGCGTCTTCATCAGATCAAGCCTTCAGACTACGAATTTCTTTGCCTTTGTATTGCTGCAGGGTACATTGATATAAAAAAAAATTAGAGACGACAATATTTGCTGAGCTTCATAAAGGAAAACTTATTTCTTCCTTTTTTGCCAGGTACCTTCTGAAGCCGGACTTCATGCGCCGGCCGGACAAGACGTTCGACCCGTTCGCGGAGTCCCCCGTGGACGGAGTCATCGCGGCGCAGTGCTCGGTGCGGGTCATCTCCGGCCAGTTCCTCTCCGACAAGAAAGTCGGCACCTACGTCGAAGTGGACATGTATGGCCTGCCCACCGACACCATCCGGAAAGAGTTCCGCACCCGACTCGTGCCCTCCAACGGACTCAACCCCGTCTACAACGAGGAGCCCTTCGTCTTCAGGAAGGCACGACGCTCTTTCATTTTCAACCATTCAGTATCAGTAGTATAGGAGCTTTATATTATCATAATGGTATCTTTAAGATGTTATGGTTAAGTTCAGTGGCATAACGGAGAACATTAGAGCCCTCCTGCAAAATCAGGTTTGGGGCCTCAAGTCTAGTACGTACTTAGCATCAGTTAGGCTTTGGGACAGTTCAGGCACCATTCCATGTCACCTGAAAGCGTTTCTAAACTATCCCAAATTATTAAGACCCTTCGTCAGCACCTCTTCTGGTTACTTTGCACTAAATTTCATTTAAACCATCCAATATTAATACCTACTGAGACAGTGGTGTAACGGAGAATATTACGGCCGCCCCTCGATGTGGGGGTATAAGTTACGCCACTGGTTAAGTTAATGACATGATTCTGAGTTCATACATTTGAATAATCAAAATGTCGTCCCATAGGTTGTTCTTCCTGATCTGGCGGTAATCCGGATAGCTGTCTACGATGAAAACAGTAAAATGTTAGGGCAAAGAATTCTTCCTCTGGATGGCCTGCAAGCAGGTAGGGATACATTCTCTTATTACACGAATGCAGTTCTCATTGTTTAAGTACAATTATTGTTACATTTCATTTAAATACTTGACGTAACTCTTCTATGTTAACTATCTGCTTTAAATAAATATTTCATTCGTATTTATTATACAAGAATTACTATAGAGAACTTGTAATGACAACCCCCAAAGCCTAGGAACTCCGAAGATTAAGTTCCTGAGAAATCTCCACTCGAACCAGATAAGGTTCTAGGCACCCCCACCACAACAAAAGAATAAGCTATAATCTCAAATTATTAATATCACTCGGTAAAATCCTGACTAAACCCTCTGTGTTTCCTTCCTCCCAGTTGACAGGGTTGTCAACGTTTGGCATGAATATCCAACAAAAATTTGCCAAATTAGAGATTTAATAAGGGGATCCAACAATAAATATTAATAAAATGATTTATGGCGGGAAGATTTCTTTTAATTGCATTTCTTTTTTGCGTTTATGTTCTAATAAATCAAAGAGATACTTATCTGCCTGATTTATCAGAGGTTCAGACCTACTGGTTCGAAGACACTCCAAATCCTTCTCCAATCTTATTATTTTTTTTTTTTTTCCTTTTTTTTGTATAAGAAGATGGCGGTTAAAAATTGTAATAACATCAAAGAAATTCCCGTGTTACTTTTCAACAGGGAAATTGTCCGTTATAAGCTAAGTTCAATACAGTGTACAAGAAACTCAATGCATTAAAAAAATATGTTTAGGTGGGATTAGTTGTTTATATTTTTATATAAAAATTTTAAACTAAAAGCATAAGTAAAAATGCATCTAGAGAGGAAATAAAAAAAATAAAGATTTTATTTTGAGCCTCGATGTCTTTTTATTGCAGGCTATCGACACGTGTCTCTAAGAACAGAGGGGAACTTCCACATGTCCCTCGCCATGTTGTTTATCTGCATTGAGCTCAAGATATACGTTCCCGATGGATTGGGAGGTGAGTGTGGTGTTTTCAAGCACAACTAATCAGTTCGAATGATAAAATTATCCGTAAGAACAAATTATAAAATCAGACAAAACATAAAAGAAAAAGGTTTAATTTTTTGCCATATAATTTCATATTGTCTGTTCTTTAAAGAAAAAAAGTGATAAGTATATTATTAAGGACTTAAAAAGAATTTCTTTATTGAAAAGAAATACACTCTCAACTTCCGAAGCAGAATAATTGTGCACTAATAATTAATATACATTTAAAAAACACGTTAATAATTAATGAAAGCTAATCTTTCATTCACTGTGTAATGTTCCCGTGCCGTTCATTAGTGTAAGAGGATTGGAAGGAAGATTAGCCATATTCAAAACAACTTCTATTTATTCCCAATTATCAACAACATAAATTCTATAACCAAAATTAAGAAATGCACCAATTACCTAATATGTGAAACAATAGTGAGGTATACGAGATATTAGAAGACTTTAACAAGAAATCGGATCACTTAGGTTCAGGTATTACACCTTCTAATTCCAATCGACCAAATCCAATATGTAATCACTAACTGACCAAATCATCAATCTTAATATTACTTAAATAAGCTACAAAGAGCATACGCCTGGCTTCACGTTTAATCAATCACTGCTATCCGTTAGCAGTCTAACATTTCTCTCTCTAACTCGAAAGTTTAATCCTTATATATAATTCTTGATTTACAAAATCACATGTTCTTCTTCGGAGGAAGGTTTTCAATAGAGTAATTTTTATAAGGACCCGTTATTCCCCAAGAGGACTATTAGTGGAAAGAACGTGGATAGACCCGTTACAACTGGTAGTATGTATTTCGGATGCATTTGTTAATATAGCAGAAAAATTAAATTTTCGAATTTGATGCATACACCAGCGTTTCTCAAACTGTGGGGCGAGAGCATATTGAAAGTCAAAAACAAGAGATTATTTTTTTAAAATTATTAATTTACTGAAAATAAACAAACAAAATACATTCTGACATAAAAAAAATAAACATTTGCACTGATATAATACACTAATAAATATATCTATCAGTAATGCAGAATATATTTTTTTATAATTAATGTAACAATACTAAATTAAGAAAAGTTTGATTGACCCCATAGGCTTATATATAAAATTATTTACAAAAATTAGCCCTTATCTTGATAATTTGTACGGGTTATAAATAATCCCTTAACTGCCGTTTAAAAGGTATGTGATTCGCTCCCCAATACCTCCGTTTTTCACGCAGGGGCATGTATGTGACGTATTGGAATGGGAGGAAGAGAAGGAATAAATAAAGAAATCCTCCGCAAACACTGTCAAGGTCCTTTTATTGCATTCCAAGGCCTTTGGAATAATTTTATGGATAGCAGTGCACAGAAAAGATCGGGAATATATACGTCCCGAGTATTTAACGCACCGGTTGAGCGAGACGTATGTGTACGCCAGTGACACTTAAGAGGTTAAAGTCGTATTGTTGTTTTAACGTCAAAGTATAGTACTATTGAATTCAACGCATTGTTATTTGTATGGAGGGGGGCGCGATGAAAATTAGAACTGAATATTCGGTCTTAAATATTGAAAGTTTGAGAAGCTCTGGCATACACATCAAAATATTTCAACCACGTACACTTTCTTAAAACTTTGCTTTCTTTTTACTTTTAATAAGACTCATTTTAGTGATTAAACATTTTGAAATATTATTTTCTTAAGTATTCTCTTCCTTCATTTTATATCTAATATTTCTTCACATAACATATTTTCAATCATATTATTCTTCTCTGAGAACCCATAAATTTATATTATGAATTGTAAAGAATATTCAGGATCAATTTCTTAAGAAAATTCTAAAATTTTTCTTAGTTAATTTATCTTTTAAATCTCTTCTGAGACATATATTCTTATTTAAACATATTCAACATTCTAAAAGAATGAAAAATGCTTCTCGCATACCAACCTTCTTTTCACTCTGTGCAAAATTTAGAATGTTGTAATATACAATAACAAATTTTACTGAGCCTTGTAATTCTGAATCATGTTCAAATGACGAGAAAGATACTTAAGCAAGTACCATGATTTCCGAACTTCCACATCACTCCAGGGTTGTTCACCAAAGCACCCTTTCCCCATATGCTGTAAAAAATTAATTTAAGGTATACAAACACGTCAGATGTACAGTTTAACAAAATAGCATATTTAAACATTATAAATGCATTTTTAGGACTCAATACCAATAAATACTAATATTTAACAAACAATATTTCAAATAAGTTACCTAAGTTTTACAAAAATCACAAGTGAAATTTTAGCAATATTTTTGAAAAAACTTCAAAGCATTTTGAGAAAAAAGTAATACAGTTATATTGGTAAAAGTATTATACTAAAACAAATTAAATATATTTATCTAGAAAATGCACTAAAATTTTAATGTTTTATTAAAATTAAAAATTTTTAGAGCTGATTGAGTAAACATTATAAGAAATGTGACATTCTTTATGAGACTATTATTTAAATAACAAACCAGAACTCAAAAGGTATTCACACAATAAGAAATATTTTAGTGCATTCTCTAGAAAATAACATAAATAGCAGATTCGAAAAGTTTTATAGAAATTATATCTGATATATTTTGAGTTATAAGACTCGCCACGATAGATTTTGAACAATTTAAATACTCACTTCTGGTACATCAAGGAACCACTCTTCCGGTTTTTCTAACTTTATAAAATTGACTGTAATTTGTCCTCTATGTGACTTAGAAACAAAACAAAATATGTTTTCTAAAGTTAAAAGATAGCTCTATTCAATAAAATTAAAAACAAAAATATCTGCTTTGATCGAATTGGGTCATTTTCAACGTGTTCGGATAACTTAAGGTATCCGACTACGTTCGGAACCGTGATTTTAAAAAAGCGCATAAATGGATAATTTTCATGATATATAGTGTCACTTAGATTAGAATACATGTATAAAATTATTTTCAGGACATTATGACAAAAAAAATTATTTAAATACAATATTTCGGCAAAAAATAAACTTAGAATAAACTTTTTTTCAAAATCTCCTTTTGTGAAAAATGCTTCTATTATAATCATATTTTGCCTGTCTATAGCTCAGACTTCTGTACAAAGGCTCAACTATGACTTTTGAAAAATTCACATTGTTTTTAGAGTTACAACCCATTGAAATAATTATCGGCGTTTTTTTTTCTTAAAATTTCTTCCTTCTGTTGTAAAACATGGATAAACCCACTTCTAAGTTATATATTTCAAAAATTCTAGTTGAGCCTCTGCACAGAGGTCTAAGCTATATACAGGCAAAATATTACTATAATAGAAGTATTTTTCACAAAAGGAGAATGTTTTGAAAATGGGTCATTCTATGTTCCTTTTTTGTCAAAATATTGTACTTAAATAATTTTTTATTGTAATAATATTCTTAAAACAATTTTATACACGTTTTCTAATCTAAGTGACTCTAAATATCATAAATATTATCCATTTATACGCTTTTGCAAAATCGCAGTTCCGAACGCAGTCGAATACCTGAAATAAATGTCCCCACAATAGGAAATCCTTGTCCATTTCGTGTGATGTAAGAGTCTATGTTTCTCTCTCCCTGCAGACCTGATGGACGCTCTCTCTGACCCGCGGGCGTTCCTGTCCGCCCAAGAGAAGCGCCTCGCACAAATGCGCGCCATGGGCATCGAGGAGGCCGACATTCAAACCAAGGATCTGCAGCTGGGAACGTCCAACTCCATCACCAAGAAAGACGAGGAGAAGAAAGGTAGGGGAATTTCTCACACTCTGTAGTTTAGCAAAATATTTTTATTTCCCATAACGTCTTTCTCATATCTGATGAAACATATTCAAAATTTTTAATTTAAGGATTTTCAAAATTTTTGGGTTGCATCCCATGAGTGTATACTATGTAAAACAGATTTTGTGTTCAACATTTCATAAAAAAACTAGGCATTTAATTTTTTAAGGAAAAAAACTTAAAATTGTGAAGTGATTTTAAAATGTTACTCGTCCTACAAAAATTTACAAGCACGTCAAAATATGCATAAAAAAAGTTGGTATGGGTTTTGCGATAACATGATTGGTAATCTGTTCTGAGTTCAATTATTTTCTTAAAAAAAATAAGTATTGCTTTGATTCAAAAATGCATACCAACTTTTGTTACATGTACTGTTAGCAATAGGTAAAAAAAATCAAAGCATTAGGCACAATAGAAAAAAAAAATCTTAACATTTTACTTAGTTTTCAACTAGTTATTTTATCTTTCTCAGATAAGTATGTTTAAAGTTTTGATTTGCCATAGGGATGTAAATAAAAATGAACGTAAAAGCTATTATAATTCTGCGTGTTTTAAGTTTAGAGCTTTCAGATTTTGTGAAGTTATAGAAAAGTATATAAAAAATAATTTAGGCTAAAAAAACTAAATTTGATTTTTTGACCGATTTTTGTCAATTGAATCGTTCTGTGTCTCCTCAACTACCTGTGTGGGTATTTACATTAGTATCGACTTTAAACAATGGATAATGTAAGCACTGCAGTAGCCTTTTAGAGTCCCAAGTAACTTTTCATTTGACAGTTACTTTCTACCATTTTGCAAAATTTTCTTTACAGTGTTAATGGTTTTTCTCAGAATTTCAAGGAATTATTTGTCTTTACACTGTGATTGAGGTTTGCAGTCTGCTCAGCATATGTCAGTTAAAATATTTTCAAATACTTGTTAAGACAATGCAAATATGTACTTCATTCGCCCCAGAAATGTTGCGAATAACTTGCAGGGAAAATGCTTCAGTACACTAAGGTAAATTCGAGAATTCTAGAAAACATAAAATAGCACAGTACTAAAATTTATAAGCATTTTTTTCGTAATAAAATCGCTGTAATTCTGACCACTCATTATTATACTATATTTATAAATTACAGAAACTCAAAAGTTGGTTCGTTGATCAAATTCTTCACTCAATTCCTTGCCAAAATACTTTAATGTTAAAAACACAACTCCAGTATGAAACTATTTTTCAATACATGTTAAGTACTACTTCTTCTCCAGATGACTTCAAAATCGAGCCAATCACCTCGGAGAGCCTGAAGAACGAGAAAGCTTTCCTGAAACTGATCCGCAAGCAGCAGAAGGAGCTGGACTCTCAACGCAGGAAGCAGCACAAAGAGAAGACGGTCATCCAGAAGCAGCAGTGCTCGGCCATCGACAAGACCATCAAGAACATCAAAAAGTGAGTGTGTCTTATGCGAATTGATTCCTTGCTTCAGTTGGGTGTGCGTATTTTTCCAATTTTTCAAAAAGCATTTATTTCTCAACATTATTCATGAGGATGTTCAAAAATCTGAAGGGAACTGCGTATTCTAATTTTCTATATAGTGTTCCTGTCAAATACAATCATCTGGAGAGATAAATCTTTTTCTAAAAATATCAGCAATTTGAGTGGGTTCATGCAGGCTATAGGAGATAGATTACTTGTTTTTTTCCCCTAGATTATTTAATGTTAAATTCAAACTGAAATCCATCGAGCCTGTATTAGAATTTATATCTAATTCACAACTCATTTTTAGTTGAAAAATTTATTTTTAAGAAGAGTCACAACTTTATTGAAAACAGAACTGGATTTATTTTTTTAACTTGTGTTTAGTTGATTATTATTTCCATTTAGTAGGGATATTTATTTATTTTTTTAAGTTTCAAGCTGAAAGCTTAACCTTATATAAAAAAAATACTTCTTAATCTTTACAGCATAGAGTTTAGTATTAAATTCCACAAACCACTGTGGATTTTACATAAAACCCCCCTTGTCGTCTAACGTACTCCCTTTTGCAGCAGTGAGGACATGGCCAATGACCCCCAGATCCGCGAACTGGTGGTGATCCAGATGAAGCAGTGGTCGGCCATGATGGAGAAGCACCGTCGCGAAGAATGGGACCTGCTGAAGCAGCACCTGCTACAACAGAGGGAGATCTTGCAGAGGCTCATGGAGATAGCGCAGTCGGCCCAGATGAAGCAACTGGAGGCCAAGTTCGAAAGGTGCGCCTCCCTTTTTCGCATGCCTAACCTCTTGAAGCCGATTTTTACACATTAAAGAGGATGAACCAAATATTACAATCACAGGAAATAATATAATATAAATGTCTTTACTCCATTGACTGCCAGATAAATTTAGACCATCTTACCAAAGTTTTATTTTAAAGAATTCATGAAACTGTATAAAATGTAATAATATTAAGTTTTTGATATAATATTGTTATAGCATTTTCAGTAATATCTATTAAAACAAGTAATATAAAAAAATTTAAGTCAATTCCTACTTAGATCAACAAAGAAAAATTTTATTTTAGCTATTTTTTATTAATCAGTTACAATTAATATAAATATGTATATACATAGGACAGAATCACAACATTCAGTGGTAATTCATTTTTATTAACTATCATTAAAGTATCGTATTGTGTCGTCCAAAACAATCGTGTTTATAAAATTTCAGTTCAACTCTATGCTTTAAAACGTGAGAAAATTTTTCTTAAAGTTTTAATCCAAGTCGCTAAAAATGAAACCAACGTGGCTGTATCTGTAATTCTTTAAATAATTAGTTTCTTTCAACTAATTTTAATTAATTATAATTAAATTATCGTATTTTTACCCAAAACAATTTTGTATAGAAAATTTCAGCTCAAATGAGCACTTTAAAATGTGAGAAAAAAACAGTTTCAAGTTTTGACACAAGTCACCAAAAGGGTCGCTAAATCGCCAAAAATGATCCCAACGCAGTTGTATTTGAATAATTTGTTTTAATCAATTAATTTTTGTTAATTATAATTAAATTAAAGCATCTGTTGTGTCAAGAAAATCGCTCTACCCTACTTCGAAATATTCCTCCAGAATGCGAACGTGTTCTATAACCAAAGAAATCGAGAAAATAAAAAGTTGAGCATGCTTCAATTTAGGGAATCAGTTATTGTGCACATTTATTTGATTGTGACGGTCACCATTCGGGAGAATGAAACAACTATACCACAAAATGTAATTGATTTTCAATACTTAGAATATCTTCCACCCTTGGGAAAAAAATATATGCCTACAAAGCCATGTCGAATGCGTACAAAGCAAAAAAAAAAAAAAAAAAAAAAAAAAATTACAGAGACGGCTTTTTTTCCAGTGCGTCTTAACAACCTAGCATTTTGCATTGAATCTTGTTTGAAAGCTCATCATATACTGCAAAAACAATGAAAATATATTTTTTTAATTTTTAGAATACATTCATATATTTATAATTATTAGACTATAATTTAATCGAGTTATAATTTTAATAATAAAAATTGGTAACTAATATGTTTTTGGCTCAGTATAAATTTTTCTCTCATTGGTAAATTTTAATAATTCCTAACTCACTGGGAGATATGTAAGGAACCTTAAATTTCAGCCCAAACTATGAGATATCTCTCAGTGGGCCGGGAATGGTTGAAAGAGAATAATTCCTGAATCTCGTATAGTGGTAATATCTTTTAGTTTTTGTTCCTGAAATAGCTACTTCCCCACGCGTACTAGACACAATTTCTTTTGCAGGTGCAATTATGTGTAATCTTTCTTCACAAACAGTATCAATAATATCGATTTCTCATCATAATATCTGTTATTGAGAAAGTAGTAGATGTTACTAATTGAAAAATACTAAAGTCACATGACCATTCCAACTCAATAACAGTTGAGTCTATTCAAGCCATTGAAATGCGCATGCGTGTCTTTTTCAGGGAGAACAAGGAGATGAAAGGGAAGCAGGCGAAGGTGTCTGTGGAGACGGCCAGGGAAGTGGCCAGTGACAAAACGCTACGGAACAAAGCCGAAAGGGAAAGGTATGTTAACACATTTAATTTTCTTTGAATATTTTTCCTGGTTGAATATATGGTATTTTAGAATATCTGAATGTAAATAAAGAAAAACCTAAAATTACAAAACTATGCCTAGATGGTAAAATCTGTTAGTGATCGCCCTGAAGAGTTGTTGAGTTTTCGAAAGCATTTTGTACAAAAAGGTTTAACATGCAATCATTTCCCTTTGAGACCCAGGTCGCATGATAGTGCGGATTCAATATTCGTATCCCTTTAAGACCGGAAATATTTTTATCTTTAAATATGAAGTCGGATTCAAAAGTTCCCGGGCTGAGTATCTAAAAAAATATTACTAATTTAATTGCCGAAACACATCCTCCTTCGAAGATCCTTGAGCAACAACACACTTCTGCCATCGCTTGTAAGGATCGTCATGACATTTTTGGAATCCATTTTTAGCCGTGCAATTTAATTCACTCTGCGATGCCTTTTTAACTTCATCTGCAGATTGTAATCGACGACTCCCACTTTAAGAAATAGGTTGAAATAAAGGGAATAAGGAGAACGTGGAAAACAGTTGAACATTATTGTTTGCCGCTTCTTCTTAGATATTGCCACAGAAAACCTTTTCGGCGTTTTCAGCGGTGCGAGAAGTCTGCCGATGTCAAGAGTGCCCGTCGTCTTCGAAACTTTTCCTGCCTTCCTTGAAACATCAATGCCATTGAAAAGATTGCGTTTGTGATAATGTATTACTGCCGTACACAGGCTTCAACATTATGAAGTCTCCGTGGCTCTTTTTCCCAAGCAAGCAAAAAAAATATTTGACATTCATTCCCTGCTCAACAAATTCAAATTATTTCAATTGCCGGCTACTAAATGCGTCGCCCTACAAAATACGACATGATGGCGAGCGATCGACCCCGTGATTTGGGATAAACTACTATTACAAAAGGAGAAGGAGACAGTAACACAAAAATGTTATTGTAGTCGCTCTCCCCCCAGAAAATATTTTTCCCGTTATAAGCTCAGTCTGGGAACTTTTGAATCCTGCCTCGTATAACGTTCTTCTGGTTATTAACACTTTAGTGACTCTAATGACGCTGGAAGAAAAATAAAAAAGTTATTGATACTTTCCTGGAACATGGAATGTTCCAACGCAAACGTGCGGGCTGGGTCTGAAAGGGATAACCACTGTTGATTGCCTTTTATGTCATGGCCTATGCACTAGAGCAACTTTTTTTTTTATAAATTTGTATCACAGATTTTCCAGTATTCAAGTCAAAGCTATTTCCCGCCAATCCCTAACTGATTTCCTTAGAACTAAGGCAATGATTAAATATATTTCCCATATGGAAAAAAATGAAAAATTCCGTTGAAAAATATATGGGGAATAGATCATTATAGCAAATATCAGTTGGATTTTTTTTAAGATTACATCAATAAATTTTTCGCATTCAGGGGGCTTTTAATTACCTATAACCAGTTATACTATCTGCTGATATACATGACTATATCATTATTGCCATAAAAGTATATATAATACAGAATAAAATTTGACAAGTTGATTTTAAAAATACTATTATTTTTTTTTTGCTCTAATTTAATGAAAGAAATGTCTTCTAGAATTGTTAAACATTTTTCCCTGTGAAATTCTGACTTAAAAAACGACTTTCACAACAAAGAACACATACTTTTAGATTTAGAAAACTTTGATTAAATTGTATTCTTTACAGAATGAGAGATATACAAATTAAAATATAAGAAAAATACGCGCTTCAGTTTCATCTCTCTAAATGTCCTACTGAAAATTGGAGTTCTTAAAGACTTTATGGAACAGTGTAGTTTATATTTTAAATCGAGGTATTGTGTCCTCTTTTAAAATTATTGAAATAATAAGTACATATATTGTTGGCAACTATTAAAAAACAGATATATCATTTGTTTTTGTATTAGTTATATATATATATATAAACTCTTTCATAAAATCTACAAATCCAAGATTTATTTGGAGTAGCCAATTCCATTTCTGCATGAAGCTTTTTTTACGTGATTTTGATTCAATATCAATGAAAAAATTAAATTTTGTTTGTATGTGAAATTGTTTTAAGCTCACTCTCATTTTTGTTCTTTTTATTGTCTAAGAGAACCAAATTATAGTTACAGTACGTATTGAAATTTTTCCCCCCAAACCTGAATTTAAAATCTATTATAAAAAGCCTTTACTTTCTTTTGGTGTTTCACGTGATCAAAATTTCAAACCGAATTCTTGTAAATATAAACACTTCAATAAAAAATGTTGAAAGTCAATAAACGGAAAGTTAAATCAAAGGTCGTTAACTCATATGTGCACGCATAAACATATATATATATATATTACTTTATACATATTGCATTATGGGGTATACTACCTAATTGTTAACCTTTCTAATTTTCTTTAAATGTGTTTTTATTAAAATACTATCAATAAAAGTATTATTCTCCAGAATTGAAATATTTCTTACATTATTCTAAAAATAAACGCATCTAGAGCGTAAAAAGTTACATCCTTCCTTCCTCATTGGCTCGAAAGCCCGAGGTGGGTCTTGGGCTTCTCCAAAAGCCTTTTCCAGGCCAGGCGTCTCTTCCTGCTAGAGTTCTTCAATGTTTAATTCTCAAAACTAAAAGATCTTTTTCTGGGCCCTCAATCGATCTTATATTTGGCACTCCTTGTCTCCGGGTGCCAATTAGTTGGGCATTGAAGATTTTTTTTGGTGGTGGCGTCTTCATCGATTCTAACAACGTGGTCTACCCATTTAATTCATTGTATTTTTGTGAAGTTAATGATGTCAGATTCTTTATTTGAGTGATGAAGCTCGAAATTTGATCTTCGCCACATATCATTTTTCTGAATTCCTCCAAAAATAAATCTTGAAATATTCCTTTCTCTTAGATACTTATCATGTTCTCATCTGTTCGAGACATGGACCAAGTTTCACATGCATAAGTTAATACTGATCTTAAAAGACTTTTATATAATAGGACTACTTGTTTTTCTTTTGATTAAATTTGATTTCATATATTTTCGTATCCGATTAAGACATGTATTAGACATAGTAATTCTCTTTTGGATTTCAGTAATACAATCTTTCCTATTATTAATTTCCAAACCTAAATATATATATATATATATATATAAGTGAAACTTGTCAACAACTTCAAAATTATACTCTTAAATTTTAAAGTGAGAGTTTTTAAGATTTAGTGCAAGGCTTGTATTTGGTGTTATTCTCATTGACTTTCAGTCCCATCCTTAGAGATTATTTTTCTAAAGATAAGAAGGTCAGCCTTAGTGTGGTTGGTATTCAAGTAATAATATCAAAGTCATCAGCAAAAGCTAACAATTATATTGATTTATTAAAGATATTTCTTCTGGTATTGATGTTGGAATTTCTTACCACTTCTTCTAATGCTAGAATAAAGAGAAGACACGTTAGCGCAATTTCCTGTCGAACGCCATTTTTATTTTCAGTGAGTCTAAAAGATCATTTTGAGCAGGATCTTTGTTTCGCTTAATGTCAGGCTTATCAGCCTTAATAACTTATCAAAGTCTTTAAACTCTTTAAAGGCTTCAATAAGAGCCTTTCTATTGATGCTATCAGAAGCGGTTTTAAAATCAATAAAGAGGTGATGTAACAAATCCTCTTGTTTTCTCCAAAATATGTGTGACGCACGTTGAATATCTTCTCTGTAGTGGATCTTCCTTCCCGAAATTCATTTTGACAATTTCCAACTGTATTTTCCACTAGTGGAGAAAGCCTATTGAATAAAATATTCGGAAATACCTTGTACAGAGCAGACTAATTCCTCTATAATTTGAGCACTCGAGTATATCTCCTTTCTTATGTTTTACACAAGTTATACTCATTTTCCATTCCTTAGAGATTGCTTCCTACTCCTCAAATGCTTGAATTAAATCATAAACCATCCTCCATTTTTCAGTAGGAAGTTTACAGGGAGCTTGTTATTTTAATTAAATCTTTCTTCTCTCTATAAACATTATGTATTCTTATACGCGACACCTTAGAACCAATTCTCTAGAGTCATGCTAATTGGGAGCAGTTTGCGTTTTATGCCATTAGGAACCGTGTTTAGTTTTAGAGCTGAGTGAAATCGAGCTCCGTTGTTGAGTAATGCGTTGCCTTTTGTGGTTGTGCGCAGGAGGCTCCGTGAGAAGAACAGCAACAACACGAAGAAGTTCATCGAGGAGCGCAAGACGGCGGCCCTCAAACAGAGCAAAGAACGAGAGAAGCTCAAGAAGGTGCACGAGAAGCAGCTTCAAGACCTCGCCAGGGAGACGGAGCAGGTGAGCACTTGTTTTCTTATTCAGCACTGAAAAATCTATTCGCTAACCAATCCCATTGCTCTATTGGAGCAGGTTATACGTAGTAGGATTCAAAAGTTCCAGGAAGGAGTCTATAACTTAACCCTTAACTTCGCAATTTTTTAAATTTCTATGAAAAAAATTATATCAGCTAGTTCTCAAGTAATAATAAAAGGGAAAAATATGAAAAAAAAAATTAAGCAGTTTTAAATTGAATTTCAGTCATCTTTTTGTTTGTTGCAGAAGTGCGACATGGTGCGGTAGTGCTGTAAATAAAACAAAAAAAAATTTATATGAGGATTTTATTATTCATCATAAAATGTTTAAATTTCTTACTTGGTAATTTATTTCGTCAATAAACAAGAGGAAGTATAAAATAGAATGGATTCTTTTTATAGAAAAAACACAGTTCTTGAGGCATCAGAGATTTTTATAATTGTTATGATTTCTGGAAAAAATGTACTTCCATCTAGTGACAAAATTAGCATGTATTTCGTTGTGGTAATCTTTTTTTCTCAGATAAATGATTTTTAGGTAATTAAAAAAAATACTGAGTCTGGTAAATTAAAATAAATCATATGTTGCAGAAATGCAACAGTGCGAAGTGCAACAATGCAATATTAGCATTTAAACTGCTGAAACACATCCTCCTTCGAAATAAGGCCCTTGAATAACCACACACTTTTGGCATCGCTTGTAAAGGTGATCGAAACATTTTTGGAATCTCTTGTTATCCATGTCCTTTAATTCAGCCTGCGATGCTCTTTTAACTTCATATGCAGATTGGTCTTCATTTAACATGAGCGTGACACACCCTATGCGTGTTAAGATTCTTAGTCAGTATCCATTGACAAGAGGCCAAGGATGTGCCAATTGATTCTGATATTGTTTGAAGCATGCTCTTACGTACCGCCGCAGAAACCTTTTCGATGTTTTCAGCGTTGCTGGAAGTCTGCGGACGTTTAGAGCGTTTGTCATCTTCGACACTTTCCCTGTCTTCTCTGAAACGTCGATGCCACTCAAAAGCTTGCGTTCGCGGTAATGTATCACAGTCTTACACCTGCATCAAAATTTCGTAAGTGTTCGTATTACTTTTCCCAAATGAACACAATAATTAAGATCCATTATCCGCTCAACAAACGCAGTTTCTTTCAATATCCGACGACTAAATACATCCTCCTACAAAGCACGATGACGTGGCGACCCACCGACCTCGCGATTTGGAACAAACATTTTTTTATAAAAGGGAAAGAATGCAAAAACAGAGAAATGTTATTGTAGTCGCTCTAATGCAAAAATTTTCGACGTTATAGGCTCAGTCCGGGAACTTTTGAAACCTACTAGTATTTCTCCTTTTTACGCTGACTATACAGTGTGTCTTAGAGATCTACGCATTTCTGGGTATTCTTTACAGTCTAAAGACGGACTAGAATGTATGCAGTTCGGGGTCTTCTATGGATTCTAACTTATGGTTCCTTTATCTTCAATGACCTTTTTTAAAAACCTCTCCTTAGCACAAAATAAAAATCGATAGATAACAATATAAAAAACTCCTAAACTGAAAAGAAAGCAGCTTCTCTGTTAAAACCTTTTTAGTGCATTTCCATATTTCCTTTTTATTTATTTTCTTCATAATAACCTAGTATTACTTTAAATATAAAATCTCAATTATCCTCCACGTAGCCATTTTAAGAAGACCCATGAGACAAGAAAAAAACTGCATCAGAATTGTTTATTACTTCTAAAAAACATAACTCTTACTAGTTTGTTTTCTGTTACATAAAGTATTGTTTTATTAGTTATGAAAGAGCTATAATTATACTAATCTTTAAAAAAACATTGCAGATTTCTAAAACTGTTCTTCAAAAAGTGCATAAATAACAAGAATAATTTATTTGCACAAAGCAAAATGATCTAGTGATATATCCGCTCATCACAAAGTTATATTTTCTTCCAATATAAAATTTGAATTTCTACCCGAAAGGAATTAATTCAATATTCTCATATCTAAGCTTCCACACATTAATTCTTTTTTTTTTTTATTCTTTTTTAAATTTTCATTATATTGAACTTCATTGTGTTTCTTTCTTTATTGTATTTACTGCGTTACATTTATATACATCTGAAGATCATACGTTTTAATAATAATTACTTCATTATCTTTTTAATATTTTATGATTTCTAAATTCCTAACTTTTAAAATAATGTTACATCTTTTGTTATTTTAATTCTCTTTATGATTAAAATACCTCTACGTCTTTGCATTATTTTTAAAAACATGATTTTTTTTAAGAAAATTTTTCTATCAAATTCCGTTATTGATTTTCCAATCAAAGTTGTGCTCACTTAATTTTAGCAACCATCATAAAACTTACTAATGAATCGTTTTACATAACTATATGGACTGATTTATCCCCTTCCCGACGTCAGCGAATTAATTTTTTTGTGTTTCTTTTCCTTAGGCGATCGATTCCTACAACAACGCCGAGGCCGAGTGCAAGCTGGCTGCCAAAATGGAATGCTTCATCTAAAAGACTTATTTTTAATTCCTATCTACCACATCATTCCTTCTGATATTTTCTGTATTTCTGGAGCATGTTGGCAATATCATTGTGCCAAACGAACAGATTTTAAAATTATCCAGCATGCTCCCCACCCCCCTCCCTCTGTCAGAAAACACGCATTGCTGTGAAACAGTTCTTTTGTAAACTCCGGCACGATTCGTTTGAGATTCTAACAGGTATTTTTAATAGTGTTCCTACGAGGAATACAAATGTTCGTTTAAAAGAGGTTCTATCTATCAAAAATTTACTCAAGATCATTTTGTGTTCCTGCATAAATGTCGAAAAAATAGGTGAATTTAAACTAAAATACTCCATTTACTTTATTTTTTTAAATAAAATTTTCTCGAATAAATGTGTTCTTATTAGAGAAATAAAAAATAAAATGTCACATTACGGATTCTCAATCTTAAAACATGTGAAGAAATATATATTTGCTGTATACTCTTGTAAGTATTTAAATTATTCTGCAAAAACTATTACAGTATTATCAAAATATGCCATATATATTAATTATTTAATACAAACTATACGAAAAAAAACTACTGTAAAGAAAAATTCGATCAATTGAAAATGTGATTTTTACTTAATTTTATTTAAGTTTCTTGGTTTTCTCAAACGTACCATTAAAAACAGTTCCTTTGAATAAAGTAACTTGAGTATTACTTTGTTTTTCGTAAATTAATTTACATTTTTTTCAGTATTTAAAAAAAAACATTTCATAGGAAAATACTGTGATAACGATTAGACATCCATAGAAGGAGTAGGGTTACTCAACTCATCTCGTCTAGTTCAGTCTTTGATTGTCGGCATTCTCTTTGAAAGAATTTATTTCTAATGAAACATATGCTGCCATGTTTGTAGTAGAATTTATAATTTTCATTCTTCAAGCAAGTCTGCCATATTTGGGTACAAAAATAACTTTTGTGATTGCTGAGCCATAGCTTTGGGTGAAAAAAATCCTTATTTTTGACTGATTGAAACAGAGGATTTGACAGTCATAGACATCGATTTTGTTGGTTTTATTTGCTTCTCTCGTGTTTTGGAATATTTCATTCCTAGTTGAATGTATTCATGATGAATGTTTCAGAAACTAGGTGAGAAACAGTGAAATATTACATTAATTTTGATCTACAATTTCAATTAGGATGTCAATAATATAATAACTATGCCTATTTTGTTCAACATATTTACAAAAAAATAGAATAACAATGCTAAATGTTTCCTGGGGCAATTAGTTCACAAATATGCAAAAGAAGTATGTTTGCTAGTTACATACTCCATTATTAATATAAAACAATACAAATTTAGCAAACTTTTCCATCAACAGCTTTTAAAACAAGTAACAGGCTGTTGTGAACTGCATAATTTGCGTAAATAAGAGTATTAAAAGTGAAAAGGAATATTTCGCTTAATGCTTTATCGTGTTTTTTTATTGCTACGGATCAGAAGAAGATTTAAGACAAAAATTGCTCACTTGAAAATTGTGTCTTAAATAGAAAGAAATATTAATTTCATCTTTTTAAAAAAATCAAAAATTCAATTTTATGAATAGTATATTTTTTAAAAAAAAGATACTATATTTGATCGAGATGTTAAACTGTTTTAAGAGGTTTTTCCTGAACTTCAGTGTCAAATTTTAGGTATCGCATGTATTAATTTATTTCACCGCATAAGTCAAATGCCATCGAAGAATAAAATGAATAAAAATGGTATAATATAAACGGTAGAGAAAAAAATCTCCTACGCATGATCAAATGGCATTGTTAAAATACTTCAAGTGATTTCTATTTCATGTGTATGCCAAGTTTTTATCACGAATGCAACTCTCAATTTTAAGATTTCTTGTTAAGTAATTTATTCTCACTTCGTCTAGAAAAGCTGAAGGAGCAAAATTGCAGCACAAATTTGACTTTTAAATGATTATGTAGGTATATTTTATTCTCATTTTGTATATTTTTTGTTAATAGCTTCCTTATACTATTTAGTGAAATTACCTTGTAAAGATTTGTATATTATTTAAACATTTCAAAATTAGAGCCAATAAAAACTGAAATGTTCAGTGAAAGTTGAGCTGTATTTCGTTTTTCCAATCCAGTAACGATCAGGTTTCAAACATGAAAAAAAAGTTAAATAAAGCAAAAAATTTTCAAATAAGTTCTATATAACAAAATGTAAAGCCTGATATAATCAAAAATTTGTTCTTAATTTGTATTACCTAAGAATATGTATAAATCAAATAAGTTGATCAAATTTTACAATGCATGAGTAAAATTAGTTTATTATTATGTAATATATTTTCCTTGAGTGTCCATTTTTTAAATATGTATTCTAAAAAATGCATTGTCTAAAGTATTTTCTATGCACTTAAGCTCTAAACTGGCTTATATTGTTCGATATTTCTAAACTTTAAAATTCCGTAAGCATTTCAGTTTTTGCAACATTAAGAATTGAAAAGAATAATGGATTTTAAGATAGCATCAAAATGAAAGTACAATAAATATCTGAAAAAATAAGCTCATAATTTACAAAATTTGAATCTGTAATCATTTTAAAATTAAAGTAATTTAATGTGGCTTTAAATTTAAAAATACTTACACGAATCTTAAAATTTTTGTATTTTTGATTTTTAAAACGTGCAGTATTTTAATATTAGAGAGAGAGAGCATATATCTCAACGCAAATGATGAAAAATATTTTTTATATGCTGCATTATTTCCAAAGAAAAAGTGAACGTTGTTAATAAAGCCTCTGTTTATGTTTTCATTCGGATTCTGTTTGAAAGAAAGTATCCAAAACAAACACACGAAAATCTTACAGTTAAAGTATTGAAAGATTCGAAACATCATACTTCAATAACAGTTACGACAGTAAAATTTTTTAATCTTGATTCTAGTAAAGGAAATCTTATTTTCCCATTATATTTTTGTTCGCAATAATTATACTGTTTTGGAAAACGAAGAAAGAGAACAATTGAGTGCATGCTTTGGAAACAGGACCTTAATAGTTTTGTGAGAAGTAATAAAATTGCTGTTGCTATGGAGTGAGCTAAAAAGAAAAACTAAAATTTAATTCATAATCATTTTTCCTCAAAGGCGCTGTAAAGTTTTAAAATTTTAATTAACAGTCTTTAAAAAAGGAGCAAAGTATCTTTCTTTAAGTAATGTAGGCTAAAATTTCTTAAAAGCATAATATTTAGAAAATGGGCATTGATAGCTGAGAATCATTTTACCACTTTCTGTAAAATAGAATAATATTTCCCTACATGTAAATATATAGACATTCTGCCTAATAATTTTTAGAGGGTTTTTGTTTATCTCCAGAGTATTGGAAAACGAAATAAACTCACTGCTTTCAAGAGGAACAAGAAATGTGATCTCGATTCCTCTGTTGTGGAATATGTTTCTAAAGCACAGCATGTTGTTTAGATATTTTTATCTGTACAGATACTAATATGTATATAGTTGATCAATCCGATGTATTGTATAAAAACTTTGTGTTTATTTGTTTTATGCTGAATGACTTATGGTTATTTAAAGTTAAAGTATTAAATCTATTTCAAGATTTGTGTGCATTATTTCTCTTCTTTTTATTCACATACCCCAAAAGTTTCAATAAGAATCCAAAAAAAAAACTATTTTTTTTATTCCTTTGAAATTTTTTTTTAAAAAACCCTGTTTCAATGAAGTTTATTTTATCAAATTTTAAATTTTAATTATTTTTGAACACTTTTCATTATGTATAACATTCAGAGATTTTAATTTTTCATCAGGAAAAAATTCCATAATAAAAAATTTCTAAAACAAAATTGATTTTTATTTACACTTATTTTTATCAAGAATACAATATTATTTTTACTTTTATATCGCTTTTTTTATTTAAACTTTATTTTTCAAGATTTAATTTATTATTATACAAGATTATCTTTACTTTTATGTTGCATTTTATTTCAAAATAGGCATTCAAGATTTTATCTAGCATTAGTGAGAAAGAGGATAATATATATGCTGATTTTGTTCGATAGCAAAAAATTCCAAGATGATCCAAGCATCATAATCAAGGCGGGGGGGGGGTTGGATCAAAGAGCACTGAAGAAATTTCATCCAGATCACAACACTGAAATATTATTATAGCGTTAAATTTTAGGTAATTGTGAGTTACTTTTTGAATGCCACGGGCGATTACAAAAAAGTAACTTGGAAAATTATTTTAGAAAATGAATTCCTCCACAGACCGATATGGGGCTGAAGGACTTCAACTGTCGCATCATTTAATCCTCGGTGAATTCCTGTTCCGATTCCAAGAGAACCAAAAAGGCCGCCCGATGCTGTAAGGAAATTAAATCACACTGTCAATTTATTTTGAAACTGTGGCCATTACTAAAAAATAACATTCAATTTTCATTTGTTCACATAAAAAAGCATTGGGTGCTTTTTTAAATTTTTAATTGTATTAAATTACACTCAAAGTCCTACTCAACTTACTTTATGATCTGGCAGGCATTGTCCAAAAATTTCCATCATAGTCCAGTCTTTCAGACAAACCTTCTCAAATTCTTTGTAGGAAATAACTCCATCTTCGTCCTCATCCTTCACCATGTCAAAATAAAAAACATGCTTGATAAAAAAAATTAGTTTTTTCGTCATTTTTTTTTTAAAAATAGTACGCACATTTGTTGGAAATCATGATGGATTGGATAATTTTTTCTATCACAAAACACAACAAGGAAAAAAAGATTTATTGGTGTTGATTCCAACGGGACTAAATTTAAAAAAGTGTGTGTGTGTGTACTTATGTACGTACGTAAGCAGTTATACTTCTTTGGCGTAACAAGATTAAAATCTTTCTAAAAATCTTTAGCAGGGCAAGCTGGGCCAAGGACGAAAAGCGGTCCCGAGCAGAGTTGAACGATACTAACCTTCAGTCTCAATCGGATCAGCCAAACCTGAGATAATCACGATTTAAATAAATTTAAACACCCCAGCACAGGAACAATAGCACCAATAATATGGGGAGGGGGTCAAATGATGTGTCCCTTTCTGCATATTTCTAGACAAAGCATTTTCGTATCCGTTCCTACGGAACGCAAAGCAAAGGCTGTCTGACACGGGGTGTATAGCTCAGTGGTAGTACATTCGAATTCAGATCGTGATGTCCTCGGTTCAAACTCGGGTGCCCATTCTCAGTGAAGTGAAGTAGTTTTTTTTGAGAATTTCGAAGGTGGCAATGATCTGTCCCGTTCTGTATATTTCTAGACAAAGCACATTTCCGTATACGTTCCTACGGAACACAAAGCAAAGGTTCGCTGACGCGGGTGTATAGCTCAGTGGTAGAGCATTCATCTGCAAATCGAGAGGTCACCGGTTCAAACCCGGGTGTCCCCTTCGTCAGTTAAGTGCAGAGAAATATTTTTCTGAGAATTTCGAAGGTGGAAATGATTTGTCCCTTTCTGTATATTTCTAGACAAAGGATTTTCGCATCCGTGACGGTGTGTGCGCGCATTGTAAAAATTTACCCTCATACTATTTCTAACGCCCCAAAAGAAGTATAACTTCAAAAACTGAAAAACACGCTTTTATGTTTAATCGAACTAAAAAGTAAAGAAATAAATCTTAATATAGAATAAAATGACTAACGAGAAAATTAATGTCATTGGGATAAAAGCGTGGGGTGCTCTATATCAATTGTTATAATTTCTTACTAATTCTCTATTCCGAAATGCTGAGTTAGTGTAAAAATGTAGAACAAAGTACCCCACACTTTTACTCCAATGAAATTAATTTTATCGTTAATCATTTTATTCTATATTAAGATTTATTTCTTTACTTTTTTTCAAACCATATTTTATTTTTCATTGTTTTAGTTCGATCTACAATAAAAGCATGCATTCTTTGTTGTTACTAATGCCACCTAAGCGGCAAAGGCCAGATCACGTCCCACGAAATTCATCATGACAAAGGGCTAAGTGACGTCTGTCGTTAGCCTTAGCTTTGAGCACCATACAAATGACATAACGATTTAGCTCGTTTCCATCCCCCTTTTGAGGGAGAACACCCTGGAGGAGGGCCAGGGGCCTCCCACCTCTCATCCCCTGCCACCAACCTCCCGAGAGGACTTGCGTCTCGACAGCTGTTTAAGAGTACTCCCATGCCGCAACGGCACTATACATTTACAAACATCATTCGAACCCAAGCCCTACGGTGCAGCAGCCAGCGTCGCTAACCCCTCTACCAGATGTGGGTGACACAATGCGCCTTTAATATTATAAAAAGCACATATTTTTAATGCATGTATAATTTGTATATGATAAGCCCATGGAATTCACTAGTAGTTACTAAACTTGCTTTTAATTTAGTATTGATAAATCAATTATTAAATACTTTTTGCCGCACTGATACATTTATAAGTATCTTACGTCAGTGTGAATATGTATTTTATTTGTTATCGTGTCAAAATGTATTTTGTTTTGCTTCCTTTCGGTAAATTAATAATTATTTTAAATGTTTTATTTTAGACTGCGATATGCTCGCATGCACGAGTCTTTTTTTTTTATTTCCATTTCAGAAAAACTAGACGATACTGTTTATATTATGGTAAGAAATTGCTGTGCAAACGTTTTCGCTTTCATGTCATTGTAACTTAATCTTTAGTCGCCAAATCTAGAAACGATGTAATGAATTAGCCACCAAGTCTTAAAATCCTTAGATTCCTTATATTTTAGGGTCCTGATCAGAAAAATGAAACAAAATTATGAAATTATTGTACTGTCATCGGTCCTTGACAAGTGTGCAAAATTTCGAGAATTAATCTGAACTTTTTTAAAGTGGGTAAAAATCGAGTTCAAAGATTCCATTACACACAAGTGAAACTTATAAAAGTGTGTTAAAAATGACGCACCAAAGAAGGAATTTTCTGCGAATGTGATACAAATTGGTAAATGTGATCCAAATGAACTGAAAATGAAATGCAAACATTGTCACTGGAATTGAGTGTTTTATGCAATACATACAACTACAAGAGAGAAGAAAAGTAATGCGTTGGTCCACTTCTAGCATAGATGTAAGCTTTTATTCTCGATTGGGCATGAAATCATTGATATGGCAAGAAGACCTCGTACAGGATTGCTTTCCATGCATGTTTCAATAGGCACGATAAAAGGACGTTCGGATCAAAGCGCATGGAGGAATAAATTATAGTTTAAAAACGCGCTTTCATAGTGAATCGAACTAAACAGCAAAAAAATAATTCTTAATCTAAGAATAAAATGATTAGCGAGAAAGTTAATGTCATTGGGATAAAAGCGTGGGATGCTCTATATTAATTTTGTTATAATTTCTTACTAGTTCTATTCCGCAATGCTGAGTTAGTGTAAAAATATAGAACAAAGCACACCCCACGCTTTTACCACAATGACATTAATTTTCTCGTTAATCATTTTATTCTTAGATTAAGAATTATTATTATTATTTTTTGCTTTTTAGTTCGATTCACTATAAAAGAGTATTTTTTAGTTTTTTTTAAAACTATAATTTATTTTTCATTTTTTAGTTCGATCTACAATAAAAGCCTGCTTGGCTGCTGGAATTAATCTTGCTCTTCAATAGATATTAATTAACGGCTCTGGAGAGTATTTATTCTCACCTTTTACGTTGCCTCGGATGAGTCCCGTATCGTTATATTTCAAAGATTCCGTCTCTACAGATAGAGGTCAAACTAACAAAAGTGTGTAAGAAGAAATATTAAATGTGTCAATCGTATTATTATCTTTTACGCGTATTGCAATAATTTTAATTCGTATCATCACTTCTAATCGTATTACTTTATAAAAATAAAAATATTGCAGTCAGAACATAAATTATTTTTTTCACATGCACGACTCTTTTTTTTTATTTCCGTTTTCAGAAAAACAAAACAATTGTTTACATTATACGTATTGCTATAATGTTCATTCGTGTCATCACTTCTAAACGTATTGCTTTATAAAAATAGAAAATATTTAGCAGTTACATTATTTTTTTTCACAGGCACGTGTCTTTTTTTTATTTCCATTTTCAGAAAAACTAGACAAATGTTTATATTATGGTTAGAAATTGCTGACGCACCCACCTTGCCCTTTCTCACATAAAGAACATTTTTATTTAGTTTGTCTTATATGGATTAATCACAAGCCTATTCGCGGTTTAGGGTTGCACCTTAATCTTTTAGTCGCTAAATCTGGAAATGGTGTATGCAATAAGTCGCCAAATCTGGAAGCGGTATAATGAATTAGTCGCCAAATCTGAAAATCCTTATTTCTGATGATCCTGATCAGGACAATGAAAGAAATTATGAAATTATAGTATTGTCATCGCGGTCCTTGACAAATGTGCAAATTTCGAATTAATCTGACCTTTTAAAGTGGGTAAAAATCGAGTTCAAGGATTCCGTTACATACAAGTGAAACTTATAAAAGCGTGTTAAAAAGGGATTTATGAGTGTTTGGTGCACTATTATTTTGCCTCGTTATAATTTGTTATTCCAGTTTTTGTACGTCATGCATGGATATCGTTTCTTTACTCCCAATATCTTCTGACAGCCTACTCCAAACGGTCGCCTTGC
>BMAV01001561.1:123400-179401 GCA_019973955.1 Trichonephila inaurata madagascariensis
GTGTGTGTGTGTGTGTGCAAATTATAGAAATGTTCATACTCATTACTCAAATTATAAAGCAGTAACTCTTGCATGCATTATGTAGTGCTATAATTGACTACAACCTGAGGATGATAAATGATTTATTTGACAAAATGAAGGATGAAATATTTAAAATATATTCAACACCAAAGAGAACGTCTTTCTCCTACGTCTAGAGCTTAGCGTCTTGCCTGAGTCCTTTCCCTTGTAGCTCTTTTGTCGAGCACTACTGGTGGGGTGTGACGTCAGTGGGGACTGCTGCACTCGATGAGATGTGACAGTGGACATATCCAACACTACATGCATTTATTTATAAAAATAAATAAATGCATTTACTAATTTGCGAAACATTAACGCATCATAATGTTCATAGCAAATAGAACTGTTAAAAATAACTTGAGTATCTGAGAAGATAAGAAAACCTGTGCGGTTTATTCAGCTGGATTGGGATCTACGAGCTACATAAAAAAAAAGAAGTATAAATTAAAATAAAAACACAGACTGTACTCTTGTTCTTCGTTTTAAATGCTTGCTTGATCTTGTTTTTTTTAAAATTTCATACAAATTTCTTTATCTTCTTGCATATGGATTTTTATTTATAATTAGCTGCAAAATTTGCAATGCATCGTCACATTTAAATATTTTAGCGCATTCATGCAAAGCCTCACCGTCATCATAAATATAAATTTGTTGAAATTGTGGTTATGTACAATTCTGGCTGGAATTGCATGACCTTTACCACTAGGCTACGATGAACATTTGTCGCTGGCGAATGGGATGTATTTTTTTCTTTAGTTCTTTTTCAACCTTTTCTAACCCAAAGGTTCAATATAATTATTATATTTAAAGCTCTCAATCATACTTAAAGTAAAGCTATAAATTTCAAATATTATATGCTAAACAGATAATATTTTTAAACATAAGTGCAACAACGAGACACATTTACTTACAACTTACTACCCAAAGCAAAATTTTTAAGGTTTAAGTGGTAGCTTCCTAGATAAAGCTCTATTTTACCCGAATTCCTGTCTCATATCAACTTAAAAACTATCTGTTTGTAAATGAAGGTATTTCTGAATCCTTGTATACCCGAAAGATCCAAGCTCTTTATCTGATGACCAAAATATAGAAAAATGAATCGCCACGTGCATAACTCTAATCCATTAAGTGATATACAGGCTGATTCGCTACCAGACCGACAAACGAGTGGGGGGGGGGGCCACCGCCGACTCAGAATCACATAGGAAAGCAGGGTGGAAAATGCCACAGTTACGAGCTATGGTGCAAAGAAGCAGAAAAAAAAATAGAAATAGCAACACATTTATGGGACAGAAAACATTTGATTGAAAGGTTAAACTATAACAGGTGCTAGAAATTACGTCCAGAAGCCGTCTGGTAGCCTGGAAATCAAAGCTGCACGATATTCCTTACGTTCTGGCATGTCAAGTATCCTCTCGGCAGCTACAGATACTTGATCCGTGACGTTTGAAATAAATAACGGTCGCGTGATATTGATTAATTTAAATATTTAGTTTATTTATGTCACAACTTTTATTTACAGATTGTACATTGAAGTTATTAAACGATTATTAGAACTCAAAACAATGGTTTGGAAGAGGAGAGTTCCCTTTGGCGCGTCCGCTACCTTCGAAGGTTCAAAGCATCTCTCTCATTGCTTCGGGGATCAGGGGCAGTCTCCTCTTTTTTAGCACCTCGTTACATCCTGCTAGTGGCGGGAAGGGACCCTAGGTCAAGGGATGAGGGGGGGAGGTCCAAGGCGGACCAGGCAATAACTTTCGAGATGCAGGTGCAGGATACACGTGTGATGATTATTTCCACATGGAGGCCGACTCACAGCTGGGAGGCGGGAAACATTACAGAGTGTTTCTTTCAACTGAAGAAACACAGACGTCTCTTACACCCAACTTTTGTGTGAACCTAGAAGAAGTAGGTGTACTTTAGAACACCTGCATTTGCGTCTCTGCATTCCTCTATAACTTCGAGTCGTCTCTGCATCCCGTACTCTCCCTACCAATTTGTCGGTGTGGTAGTGAATCAGCCTGTATATTACGGTGTAAATATAAACTGCGGATAAAGAAAAATTGGATTCACTGATATGTTTTATAAGATATCAAAAAAGAAACACTCAAATGAATAATAATTAGATTTTATTTATTATATTTATCATAAATAGCCCTATATTCGTGAATATCATAAAACAAACATGAGATTTATTGGCTAAGAGTTTCAAAAAGGTACACAGTTTCTCCTAACTGAAGTGGTGTCACACACCCATGAAGGACAGAATCGAAATGGTATGTTTGGATTCCCTTTGTAAAATCCAGTTCTTCTGCAGTTGAGAGAGAATTGCTCCTGAACAATCCATAACACTTATCCCTAGAATGCTACAAACGTGTTCTATTGAGATCTTGCTGGCAGACGGATGGGAAGAATTCCTTCATCCACGCCAAGCCGTTAGAGTAATTCAAATGAGTCAGGAATTATAGAAATAAATGAATCTGTTGTTTCAAAATAAAGACCACAATGCGTCCGATAATCGCACATTCTTAGTAGCTAGTATACAATCCACAGTAAAATTCGCCAAAGGGGATGATATATCGGCACAAATATATGTTTTTAGAGATTATATCTCAAATACTAAAATAATTTTAAAATATGCATATATGACAAAATGCATGATATTTACTTATTAATGTCATTGCCGTCAAATATGGGTCGCGCGAATCGCGCCGTTTTCAACCAAAATGAAACTGATTGGTTGTTGCTTTATTTTTTTTTTCAAACAAAGCACAAAAGAACCATTGTTGTTTTGACATTATGGCCTGAATTCGCTTGGAACAAATTTGGCTGCGGTAATGCTAATACATAAGTATCCAATATATATATATATGTAGTTTATCCCCATTCTTTTAGCGAAAATTAAAAATTCTCGAGATTATTTTTGGTGATAAATCTTCATTGGCAAAATAAGTACTTTTTTCTTCTTTTTTTAATTTTTTTTTATTTTGCATTCTTTTATTTACCTACCCTTAGTAAAACGCAATACAACACTTGGTTGGGTCCGATTTTTATGTCGCGAGTTCTAGCCCAGTACCTCTAAAGACCCGCCGTGTAGGGAAGCGACGTACGTTAAATCTGTCTAAAGCTCAAACGTCCTCCCGTGGGTGTGGTGGGGTAATTAGGAGAGAGGTTACTCGCTCAGATGCTGTCCTCTTTACTTGAACATGGTTCAAAATGACGAGGTCCGTCGCCAAAAGCCCCCGTGTAGCTGAACAGGGCGACGTTAATATTCACTTACTCACTCACAGGGTCCTATTTTAGTACACACCTTCATTTATCGCCGATTTTTGTGAATGATTGGCATCATATCGAGCAGAATTCCTACATTGAAAAACGAGATATTGGCTCAATTGGATTCCGTTTTTGTCACCATATCAGTGCACTAAACTAGGACTTTACCAAAATGCTTTTCAAAATCGCGCTAAGGGTAGCACATATTAAACCTTATGTTCACTAAATAAAATAATATAAAATTGTCCAATTATTGAATAGAAGTTCAACACATGATAAAGAGCTATTGGAACAATTTGGCACCTTCTGCCTCGAATGATTGAACTCAACTGGAATTTTACCATCTCGTTTGGCGTAGTTCTGCTTATATACATTTAAAGGGCTTCTAATCTTGATAAGTATATTCAATTAGGATGCAAAAAATATGATACAATAGCTAAAAGATTTGTCTCTACAAAAAAATGAACTTACATCGCACTTTATTTGACAATTTTTCGATTAATTTTGTTTCTCCTAACTTAGTTAATCCTCCTTCCTTTCTTTTATTCTCCATAGTAAGAGACTACAATAAAAATTCTTTTTAAAGCAAAACAATTTGAACTAGTCAGCTGTACTGCCAAACGTCTTTCGACTAAAAGACAGTAAATTAATTAATGGCAAAAGAGTTCAATAAGCTCAGAGCAAAAAATCGGTAGGCACGTAAGCTTATTTTAACAAAAAAAAAAAGGAAAGTCCTTTTCAAGTTATTAGTTTGGTAAATATATTTACTTATTCTATATACGAGTAATGAAGTCAGAATTATTTTCTCTTAAATTTTTAAATAATTTTGCTAAAACATTTTTAACTTATTCATTAATTTTGGCAGTACTTCTCTTTCTGTCAAACAGGAGAATAATAAACAAACATTACTTCATACGTTTTCAGATTATAGCAAATTACTATGGATTGTTAATACAGAATTATTATAATAAAAAATTACATTGATTTAGTCCATATTTCTCAGGAATTTAAAAAGTAAAACAGGAATATTTTTTATTAAATAGCTTAAAAATTTATTTTCCTTTCAGTACTCATGCAAAATTAAAGCGATGAAAGACTTTAAACAGACTCACAAGTTTCAGGTTAAGATTTTCTCCGTTCATTTCTTTGACCTATTTCTTTAAACCTTAAATTTTTAAGATAAGAATTTGTGTGTAAAACGTAACTAATTCGATGCCCTGCTACTACTTTGGTGGCATTTCAAAAACTCGCAAACTAAGCCTTTTTGCAGCCAATAGTTTCATATGCAAGACGTTATCTAGTTTCAACAGGTTTACTATATTTTAACTTTATAATACTTACGTATTATCGCAACCTATTGGCGACATCATAAGGAAAGAAACACATGGTTGCCAATTCAGAACGTACGACACATAGGAAATGGCGCTTGTCAACTTGGCGAGTATAGCAAAAAAGGCCCAGTAAAAATGTAAATGCAAGACGACAAAAATTATATCAGTCTATTGAAGTTAGATTAAAAAAATATGAATACAGAAAGCTACTTCATTCTGCATAATAATGCTGTGAAAAATAAAAATAATAACCAGTAAGAAATCCTCCTGGGTAGGTTTAACAAGATATAATAGCTCAAGTGTAGTATAGGGGGGGGCACTTTGGATTTGGCTATTTTTATCTAAATGTCATGGTGAGATATCGAATTCATTCTAAAATAAATAATAAATAATTCCGAAAAAAGTACCTTGGCGACCGCTTTTAGTCGCCAAATTAAAGGACTGCGCCAAGTGGTTCCCCCTATACTACACTTTAACTGATGGAATTGGGTTGTATGGGAGCAATGAAAAACATTGTGATCGACATTCACGGGAGATCCACATAAACAATTAGGAGGGATGTTGTTCTACATCCCTTACAACCAGTTAAAAAAGTTAGGAGAGGAAATTATCTTGAACCTATGAAGATAAACGGGCTAAAGGTCATGATTAATGAGGACAAAAAATAAGTTGCTTAGAAATGTGGAGAAATAAATTGTTTTGATTTTTGTATGAATAATTTGAAACCTTTGTCCTGTTTCACAATCATTACAGTAAAAAGTCTAAGAGTCGTGAATAAATTTTTTGAAATAATCAGAAATGGGTAAGGAGCTAAGGCAGCAAAACTTCATGTTCAAGAGCTGCTTTTTTGTTCACAAAATTCTGAGGTCATTAGAAGGGTTATTGTTGGGAATTTTATAAGTTAGAAAACGTTTATATTATTACTAATGTTGTGTAATTAATGCTTAAAATAGTGTAAATAATTTGTACTGGATACTTAACACATTAATACTATTTTCTGTTGTATTTATTTTATGATAAAAATTGTAATATTTGCAAGCAACTCTACCCCTTGCATTATAATGGCGTTTCAATCGAAACTTGGCGAAATATTGGTGACACATACAAGTTGGTATCCTTTTTGGTGACCAAATTTGACTATTTAACGACCAAATTACTGAGTTGACGGCTTGGTTAACATATGGATGCTTCTGGAAATTATTAGAGAAGCCTATTGACGTCACGATCTATGACGTAAGCGGATCTCGGGAGAGAGCTAGAAGGCATCCAGGTAGATTATAAATAGAAGTTCTCGCTGAAACTGAGTCAGTTTTACTTCAGCAGTTGAAGAAAACTTCAGTTGTTACGATTGAGTGATTGCTTGCTAATAATTTTTATCATTATGTATTTGTATTTTTAGACGTTGATAGTAGTGCCTGAATGCTGTAGAAGGTGCGAAGACCTTCTGGGATTTATTTTGAAAATTTTGCTACTACATCCTGTACTTAACGACACATTTTCCACCCTGAAATGAACGTAGATTAATGATATCGCCAATGTTGACAACAACTTGGAAAAACAATAGCCAATCCGTGGTCCCTGTAACTAGTTAATACCGGGAAAAAATAGTCATCTCCCATATATTAGGTAGTATTTGTAAATATTCAATACTTTTAATGTACTTACCGTTTATAGGGACCCTTAGGTTAACAACTTTCTTTCCGAGTTGTCGCCAACAGTATCATTGACGATATTATCCAATAAGATATATTCACTACTGTCATGATAGATATTCGCTGAACTGACAAACAATGACGGAACAGAATTTGGCAAGTTTTCCCTATTTTTTTCGTATTTGGCTTTATGGTCCTTGTAACTGAAAAGTACCATTTCAAAATCAATCGCGCTTTATTTGAAATTTGAATTACACTTCATAAGTACAGCAAAATAATTATTCCAGTAACTTTTGAGGATAAATTGATTTTAGTAGTGAGGTAGTACCATTGATTCCGGGTATCTGATTTATTCCAAAACTCTCAAAACGTAGTTTATTTATTTTACTGCCAATTGACATCAAAGGAAAAATAAAACTAAGAATTGCTAATCTATCAGATAAATACTGCTGGCATGGAAACTAGGTGTAAAAAGTAATACTGTAATGATTATAAGAAGGAATTGTTCTTTACCCTGTAGGAAATTTTCAAATCCCTGTGTCTTAAAAGCATTCTAAAATTACAGATAAACAAAATAAAAAACCATTTTGCATTTATCATTTAAAGTAAAATTTCTGAATGACTTACTTCTGATTTTGGGTATGAAATGCTGAAATATGTATAATGATACTTATTTTTCTCAAATGTGACGAAAATACTTTCTAAAAAGGCGTAAGAAAATGGAGTTTTTTTTTATTTTTTGCTTGTATGTTTATGATTGAACTAAACTAATATATTTACAATAATAATCTCTTTAAACGTAATACTAAAATTTTTGCCCGTTAGTAGACTATTTCCCCACCCTAAAATGGTTTTTATAACAAAATATATTGTTGAAACAAATAATTTTCCTTTAAAGATTTTATTTGGAAAAATAAAGGCTATCTTTTTAAACACCAATATTCAACCTTTCTACATGCAGCTTTAATTGCAAAAAGCAACTGTTCTTTTAATTTAAATAGTTTCTTTTTTTGTTTTTTCAGAAGGGAATGTGTCGTGTACCAGTCACCCTCGGCACCATTATACAAATCAATAGCTCAAAAATATTCGCTTCGGATGAATCTTCTACCGGCTCTTCTGACACCAGGGCGAAAGAGGAGAGGGGAAGCTCTCAGACATTCTCGAAGCTGCCGAAATGCTTCGATCCCAACCTGGGGCTCGTTCCCTTCTTGCCTCCTCTCAATGTCACTTACGAGTAAGAAATTCCCCTTTCACTCACTTTTTTATAAGCAGCAGAACTGAACGTTTTTGCTTTAAATGCAATTTTTTTATCAGTTGATGTAAAATTAGGATATAAGCTAAATTCTTCATCTTAAGCTCCATTTAAGGATTTATTTTAAAACAAGCTATGTAGCCAGGAAATATTATTTCTTAATTTTTATGCATCTTCAAAATTTCGAATTTTTCTGTCATGTAAGGATTATTGTATCTTTAAACTAATGCTTAGCCCCTTTACTGGTTTGCCCATACACTGCTATCGTAGCTAGCTTCAACCGGTTTGACCTTACGCTGAACGGGTACTGATAATTTTTTTTTATCTTTGATTTGCACATATTTTTTATTTCTTACAGTGAGATTGTGACGGGTCTTTACGTAACCTTCTCACTAATACTCTTGGGGAATCTTTGGGCTAGCATTCGCGTTTAATTCACAGTCATCCCTCTCAAGAAGAAACCGTGATATGCAGATAAGTGAGAGTATATAAAGTCAGAGTTTGGAAATTGTAAGAGAGAAGGAGCGGAGAATCTGTTGCGGCGTAATGAAGGTGAGATTTAATTAATTTACACAATGTGAGTTGAGAACGCAGTTTGCCACTTAAATTAGTGGATTGAGAATTTATAGTCTAAGATTGATTAGGTTAATTTGAACTGCTTACCTGTGCTTATTCACTTAGGGTTTATAGCTTTCTTTATATCACTCCTAGGGCATCCTCTTTTGGTTTAACTTGTGGTTGATTAGTGTGCTTGAATACTAATAAATAATAATTATTATGGAAGTTTCTGGTCATGCTTTGTTTCCTTTTACACCCTTACGTAGGCAGGACGGCGAGGGAGCGACTTCAGGGGAAGTCGCTCACAAGATTATTAGTGTGTTTTTAAGAGATGTGGTTTTTCCATGGTACTGATAACGGGTAAAAGTGGGAGTGTGGTGAAGGCAAACATTTATCATTGAAGGACAGAATTTAAATTCTTGAAAATATTTGATAAGGAACAGTGATTGACAAGGCAATGTGCAATTTGTTGCTAGAGAAATGGAAATGGCCAATATTATCTTTGTCCCCAGTGCAATGTAAGGCTTAGTATTACACCATGCCTTAGCATCCTCAACCGTTCGAAAAAGAGGTATGAACATGAAATGTTTTGTAAGTGAGAAAAATTCTTTTAAGATGTATGAAAAATTCTCCGTAGTATATAGAGTTTACTTATTAAAAGCAAACATTTAGGGGGAGGGGATTTCAACAATTATAAAATAAAAAATAGTATAAAAACTTTAAAATTGAAAATTAAAATAAAATTCTTTCATTTTAGCATTCTGTGTTTATTCCGCTTAGTTATATGCAGTACAAAATGTGCCCCTTTTTAGGAAAATAATTGACCGCTTACGTATTTAAGTCACCTTTGTCAAATTCTGAAATAATTTATCTCAATCGGTTTAGTTCAGTGTTCCTCAAACTTTTCATATTTGTGACCCAATATTCAATATTAAATTTTCATCGTACCTCCACCCCTCCAAACAATAACAACGTATTGGATTTAATAATACTATACTTTAACGTTAAAACTACATTTCGACTTTGACCTCTTAAGGGATATCGGCGTATATAAACGTCTGGCTCAGCCAAAATATTAAGTGCCCCAGACATATATGTACGTCTTTCCAAAGTACGATCTTTTCTGTGAACTTCTATCTATAAAATTATTCCGAAGGATTTGGAATCCAATAAAAAAAGCCTGCTTATTTATTCCTTTTCTTCCACTACATACATCACATACGCACGCCTATGTGGAAAACGGTGATATTGGAGAGCGAATCGATAACTTTTAATCGGCAATTAAAAGATTAATTTTATAAACACTACAAATTACAACATAGGAGTTAATTTCTGTATATAATTTTATATATGACAAGCCCATGGGGTCACTGGTGATTATTAAACTTGTTCTTAACTTAGTATTGTTAAACTAATTATAAAATGCAATGTGCAGTTCTGATACTTTGATAAGTATGATTGTGCATTTCATTTTTATTATGTCAGAATGTATTTTGTATATTTAATTTCTCAGTAAAATAATAATTTTTAAAATAATCTTTTGTTTCCGATTTTTCTATATGCTCACGCCCCCTTCGTAGAGTTATCACGCCCCGCCCCCTAGGGGGCGCATCCCACAGTTTGAGAAACGCTGGTTTAATTCATAAAATTATGTGTGTAATTAAATCGATAGACCCATTAATATGACAAATTCCATTAACGTAATATTTTCACGTACACAAAACTCATAAACTTTATTGTTTACATTTACAAAATTGACTGTACTAGAGATTGAACATGAATTTCATGTTTAATGGTGTTGGAAACTTGTGTAAATAATAAGAGAGAATTTTTTAATAATATGGCCTTGTATTTTCACAAGGCATAATACAAATCACTACGCAAATCTATTATATTTTAATTAGTTTCAAAAATATCTGAAGCAAAGTAAAAATGTTGCTCATTTCAAATAATTGTGCAGCAAAATTATATGTGTTCTAGTGTAATAACATAAGAATCTTACAGGGATGTTTTAGTATACTAAGCATCTAGAACGAGTAATTTTAACTACACACAGTTAATTTAATCTCAATTATTAAATTGAATTTACATGTCTAAAGGTAGTAATTCTTTTTATTTTGTGTATTTTAATTAAAAAAATTATTATTATTTTGTGTAATTTTTTAATTTAAAAAAATTTACGGTTAAGTAACATTTTATATGATATTGTGCATGTTCTCGATCTCAGGAAAATTCTTTAAATGAAATAAAATGCATTTTTTGTATAAATTCTCCAGTCTGCATAATTTGTTTGAACTTGCGATGGGCTACATATCGTAAAGACGAAGAAGACTCGATTATAGAGGTATTTTAAGATCTTTTAGACTGTTTGGGGGTTTAAAAAGTTATTGTTTATGTACTACGAGCCAATGGATTTTTATTAATTTTAAATACAAGCCTTATACAAATTTTAGAAAATTCATGCTTAATATTGTTGTGAAAATCGGAGCTCGAGGATTTTATGCTATCAGTCTCTTCAGGAGAGATAAAAATTTATTGTAGAAAAACTTATCTTGAAATACAGACTTCAAAAACAAAATTCGCACGATAAATCTCAGAAGGATTTCACATCTTATATGGAACTCAGACACAACTATCAGTACCTAAACTTGAAGTATGTTAAGAATTATTCACGTACAACCGATCGTTCTACTCAACAGCCGAAGTAATCATTAATCGCTGGTCAACTTTTCATCGGTCAAGACAATTCCTTTTTCAATTTCGGTGAGAGACTCCCTATTTATAGTCCTCACGTCATAGATTGTGATACTAGTAGATTTCTCTAGAAATTTCCAGAAGCATCCATAAAGGCCAAAAATGGTCGCCAAGTCGCCATTGAATTGTCATTACAATGTTAGGAACGATGTTGCTTGCGAATAGTAAATTTTAACATAAAATAAATACAAAGGAAAGTAATATTACTGTATAACACATCCAGATATATAAATTATTTACACTATTTTAAGCATTCATTATACAAAATTCGTAACAATATTAATATGTGTCCACTGTAAAGAAAACACTAGACTTATTTGGAGATTTTCACACATTCTTTAATAGAACTCACTTTGGATACGTCCTCTTAATTGTACAAAACACACCCATATATTAAGCAATAAAATACAATAATTTTTTCTCTAGCACTTTGATACATCGTTGTTTGTTACTTTAGGGCCAAAATGAATCAACCTTGGAACATAGCTCCTTATTTTTTGGAGACTCTTCCTCAATCACCTTGCGGCAATCTGGACGATTGCATTTTGGTGTTCGGGGGCTTCAATCCCTCTAAACCAGAAGACTTTGTTTTAGGTAAGTGTTGGCACAGTTTTGTACAGAATAGTTTGAAAATGGCTATAGCATACTAAGAAGGCAAATACTCTTAAGAATCATCCTTTGGGGGTAAATTACGCCATTCCCAATGCAGAGTTTCGATAACAATTTGTCAATTTTTTTCACTATATATAGCATTTACATTCATTGAAAATAATGTATTCAAAATTTGATTGACAAATAGGGATAAAATAATACCACAGTAATTATTAGTTTTCTTAAAACAATGTAAATAAAGGATTTTATTGCAAACTGTATAAATAATTGGCGACCTCAGATAAACTTGTGGTAATAGTCTGCTCTTCAGTGTCCTCAACAAAAACAGAATAAATAATTTCAAATGTGTATCGGAGACGTATGAAGTCTTTCCCTAAAAAAAAAAGATACATCGTACAACAAGAAATAGGGTTTTATGCTAATATCAAAGATACCTAAACAAGCGAGGAATACACAGCATTAAATTCTGTCTTAAGAGAAAAATAGGTTGAAATATAGCATTTATAGCTTAGATCTTAATCAGTAAATATTTGAGAAATTGTCGAACAACAGAATATTTTCGGCTCTCAACATCCACCATTGATGGAAACGTTGAGAACATCTATCAAATCTTTTGTTCCACAACCGCAAAGTCATTAATAGAGAACAGAAAAATTTTATAGTTATAGTTTGTAATTTTTTTGCAAATTACGAGCGCTATAAGAAGGAAACTTCCAAAGGAATGGGCTGAAACTTTTTCTCAATGATAACACCCCTGCGGTCAATACTATTGAAAAATTACGTTGCAAAATTAAATGTTATAACTCCTGATCATTTTCACTACTTGTGTAAATGAGCTCATTTTAATATTTTTACCGGTTTTCACTGCTAATAATGAAATTGAAAGAGCAGCGTTTCAGAAACTCAGAGAAAAAATTATGAAGAGCTTGATGACACAGTTGAAGGATTTAAAGAAAGAAAAAAAGTATGGAATTTTTGAACCACATGGAAAAAATGTGCGAATTCAAAAGAAAAATATTTGGAAAGATATATAGCTTAAATTATTTAGGGACAGTAAATTAATTTTTGTTTAGAAATTCTAGAAACTTTTTGAATTGAATTCATATGTATACAACAGTCTGAAAATACTCCTCATTAGAGACTAAGCAAGATAACATAATAGGTGTGTAGGCCATAATATACACATGAAATTCATATGTTCATGAAAAAAAAGATTATATTCAAACAAACTTTAAAAAATACTGCACTTCAGTGGAACGTTGATTATCGTAAAACTAATTACAGTATTTATTTTAACTAAACAAAATTAGAAGAAATTTGTATTATTAAATATTTATTTGTATTAAATTACAGAAATTAGAATAAATCTGGTTAAAGAGAAAAAAATTTAATCTAAGTGCATCACAGAGTATACTCATTATTCTTATCAACATCACAAAATAATTTGACTTGAGAGATTGTAATAAAAAACAAATTATTTTTTCCCAAGAAACCACTGTTTATTTAAATGTCACTTAACTAAAATTTATTCTCATACCTAAATTGGCTATTAAAATCGTCTGTTATAAAAACTTTTTTAGGGAGAGAAGGTGCTTTCAATTTTAAATAAAATTTTGCCAGTATATTTTTGTAGTTTTAATTTGAAAATAATCATTAATTTATCACACACGCGTGAAAAATCTCTGGAAAAGGTTCGTTTAATTTAGCACATTGAAATGTATTATTTGATTAAAACGAACTTCTGACATTGAACTTACTTTTGTTACTGCTCTAGCGGAACAAGTTAGATATTACTTATTTTTGTTATCAGTATCACACGAAAGTAGTAATTCGATCATGATTAACAGGGAACAATGCATAAGAAAAATTTATGAGGAGCAAAAGATTGAATAAATGTGTTATATCAGCTTAATCTAAGCACAGAAAACAGGGTTTACTAAAACAAGAAAAATGAATGCATATAATTTTCATTCTTTTTTTTGGGGATTATTTTTCAGGTATTACATTCTTCAAAATCTTATTTTTCATTATATAAGAAAACTCAATACTTTTTTATACAAATACAATCTTCCCATTCTTTGCACCTGCAGTTGTTTTTATTTTCCCTTTTTCAAAGAAAAGACTTAAAATTCTTTGAAAATTAGATAAATTTCATGAGTTAAGTAATCATTAAAAGTTAAGAAATTAAGTTTCAAGTTACAAAATTCAGTTTGTTGCAGATTTCATTGATCCATTCAGTAAATCTCAAAAACCAACTTTATTTCCAAGATTCACAACATTTTTATAGCATTAAGGAGTTTTATTTTGAGCTATATCACTTTTTTTTAGCAAGTTCGATCTTTGAATTCGACGTGGAAGCTCAGAAATGGCGCTATTATGGTTGCATGATGGAACCAAGATGTTACCATGCTGTCTCCTTGATGGATTCTTTCGTGTTTGTGACAGGTAATATGATGAAAATGGGCTATTTAATTGAGAAGAATTTATGTAGCGAAATTTCCATTTAACCTTTTTAGGTATAACTCTATGATTGAAAGGTAACACACATTTTTTTAATGGATGAAAGGCGAATTAAAACATAAGACTAGGATTTTAAAGAAATATGTTATATGTTCCATAAATGGAACACTGGAAGGTTACGCTTCGTTTTTTCGCAAGGATTTTAAAAATGTGATTAACAATAAGTAAATACAGAACTCAATTTTTGTACACAATATAAAGTATAAAAAGAATTTCTAAGCGTTATTTAGAAATAACACTAAAGCAGAATTAAAAAAATTAAACAGAAAATTTATTTTTTGTCCTTGAAAAATCT
Source organism: Trichonephila inaurata madagascariensis (assembly GCA_019973955.1). Lineage (NCBI taxonomy): Eukaryota > Metazoa > Arthropoda > Arachnida > Araneae > Nephilidae > Trichonephila > Trichonephila inaurata. Next base: position 137,708 of record BMAV01001561.1, read on the forward strand.
CTTACTTTGAATGACAATCCCATACGTTAAATCAGTAGTTCTTAAATTGTAGCCTACGGACCCTTAGGGATCCCCAGTACCTTTCTAGGTGGTCCACGAAGGACCCTTTTAATGTTCGGATTTCCTTCTTTTACAGACTCTGAAAGGCCTCGTGGAAAAATTGAAAGATGTGTCCTCCTACACTAGATCACTAAATTACCCCCAAAGAAAAAACTCAGCTAGAACAAATCTTAGGGGTCCACGAAGTCAGACTGGTACACAAAGAAGGAACGTGGTGATCGAAAGCTTAAGAACCGATGCGTTAAATAATTCTATCCTTTTTAACTATTACAGCTTTGTGTCTTTTCAGTAGCATTTCTACGATTGTTTGTCACTTCCATCAACTAAATTTCCCATTTGCCATTTTGAAAATTCTTTCGGAAATGGGAATAATATGAAAGAATCGAGAAATAGATCCGCAACCTTAAACGTCTTTTGTCAATCCTTGTTAGAAACTTAGTATTCAAAAAAATTTCTCTATTCTATATTTATTCAAAGTAACTTTAATGTTTAAAACAAATTCAGACACCAATGTTCCAAATCCAAATACTTTATTTAACAGGAAATAAAATACAGCACAAAATGATAATTTTAAATGACTCTTATTAAATTACTAAGACATTTGTTAAACTTTGAATCTGCATATAATTTTATTTTTAACTTTGCTGTGGAAAAAAAATTTTTTAATAATTTTTAATTTTTTGTCATCGAATTCTTTTCATTTTTGCAACATGATTTCAATGCTAAAAAGTAATTCTTTTTTCTTTGAATGGAGCAATTTTTTCAGAGCAACACAAATAAAATTGTACTTTCACAAAAAGATGAAGTCAGTTATTGTTAAGAATTTAATCCTAAGCGTGAAGTAACACAAGTCATCCGTAGTAATAGATTAAGATGGCGGCCATATTTAGAGAAGCTCGGAAGAGAATCCCATTAAGTTTGGTAACTTTAAAATTTTTTTTTTTTTTAATATTTGATATTTGGTTTTAATTGTATTATAAAAGGTTAATTTTTAAAAATAATTCCATAAAAAATTTTTAATTTTTCAAAATGTTTGTAAAATTTAAAGTTTTAAATTTTTTTTTAAACATTTTTTAAACCCCCTAAGGTTTTTTTTAAATATGTTTCTTTCTTTCAAAAATTTTTCCAAGTACCTTATAATATACTACATAAAACTGTGCATGGGGTTTCTTCTACTCTTTTAATTTTTTTTTAAATTTTTTATAGTTAAACTTACAAAAATTCTCGAAAAACATTAATTTTGATTTTAAAATTTTTTTAGAAAAATACTAAAACATGTTAGAGCTAATTCAATGACAGTTTCCAAAACATACATTTCAGAACATGTATAAAAAGTTTCAAACCCTTTTTCCAATTTTTCAAAAAAAAGGGGTTTTTAATAACAGTGAATTACAAAAATTCAACATGGAGAAAAAAAGAGTTTAAAGTTTTTTCCTTAAATAGCATGATAAAAAATTCCTCCCAAAAATCTGAAACTTTTATGTAATGTTAATTAGTTTGTTTCAAAATGCTTACCACAAATTTTTTTAAAAAATTTACAAGAATAAAAGAATATACTTGTATAAGAATATATAAAAAAAAGGTCAATATTTCATAAAAACAAACTTAACAATTTTTAAAAAAACAAAAAATTTTTGAGACATGCATATTTTTTAAATACTATAAAAAACAAATTCACAAAATTTATACCTTTTTTTTTTCCCTAATTTATTCACAAAATCCATAGGTTTTTCCCAAAAAATTTCTCGCAAAGAAGCATTTTTTTCAAGTATTCAAAAGTATTTTTTAAAAAAATTTGTTTGCTTTTTTCAATAATGACGTATGTTGAGTCTGGAAAACCATATATTTTCATCCCAAAAGAGAAAAAGTATTGCATTTTTTTTCAAGTTTTAAAATAAGTTAGTGTTTTGAGAAACTTCTGAACTTGTCTTAGCATCTGAAACCCGTCTTTAAAGCTTTTTTGTAGATTTAGTTTTTTTTGGCCCCGGGGATGTTAATTTTAAAAGCCCCAACCCCTTTTCCCTTTTTTTACTCTTCAGAACACAGAGTACAAAAATATAGTTAAATTTGTAAACAGAACTTCAAAGAAAACGCAGTAGAATAATTCCCCATAATCAAAATAAAACAATTATTTCATTTCAGTTTAAACACTAATCAGCGTGGAGTAAAAAAAAAAAATTTGTTCCTTATTTATCACTCTTTTTTTTGCAGACGATCGAAAAGTGGGCGTGGCAGCTTTGTTTAGTCTACTGACATGCAGCAAAAAAAAGGATAAATAACTGAATAAAAAAATAGATACAACTCTGAAATTTTGCAGACACATTAAGAAAGGGTTAAAAGCATCAATGATGATTTTATGCGAGCAGTTGAAACAAATATTCGTGAGAACAGGAGATTCACGATAACCACTCTTTCTTTGGAATTTCCCGACGTTTCTCGGTTGGTGGTGTGCAAAATTGTGGCTGAAAACCTCAACTTTAAGAAATTGTGTCCTCGGTAGGTATCCAGACTACTCACAGTGGAACACAAAGAGAAGAGGTTTGTCATTTCATTGGACTTTTTGATTCGTTACGAGGAAGAAGGAAATGACATGTTGAGTCGAATATATAGTTACTGAAGATGAATAGTTACTGATGATCACCCGGGAATCAAAGCAACAATCGATGGAATGGCGACACACATCCTCTCCTGTCAAGGTCAAAGCCAAACAAGGGCTGTCAAAGTGCAAGATTATGGCAAGAGTGTTCAGGAACTGGCACGGTGTTTTGCTGATGGGTTTTAAAGGAACAACGATCAATTCAGGTGCCAACTGCGCAACTTTTTGAAAGCTCCGAAGAGCATTGCAAAACAAACGGCGTGGCATGCTTTCAAAAGGTGTTTTGCTCCTCCACGATAACTCAAAGCCTCGAACCACTCGGAAGTTAATCGAATCTTTTGGCGGGGAGGTTTTGACCATGCACCATACAGCCCCGACCTTGCTCCGGGTGATTTCCACCTTTTCCGGTACCTTAAGCACTGTCTTGGCGGGAAGCATTTCAGTGAGAACGAAGAAGTGAAAGCGGCCATGAACTCTTGACTGGACCGACCAGGCGGCTGACTTCTTTGAAGAGGATTTTCAAAACTTAGTTCCAAGGTATGACAAGGACATTAATAAACTCGGCAACTATGTAGAAAAATAGGCAAAAGTATGTACAATCCTAAAATAAAGGTTTTTTGAAACAAAGTATTGTCGTTATTTTTATAAAAACAAACGGACCTTACTTAAAAAACAGCCCTTGTAGTATGTGTTTGTGCAGTAGTTTCGATATGATTTTTTAAAATCGGGTCTATCTTTTGTTCTCATCCTGTATATTTTGTGTGTACTTCTGTTAAAAAAAATATACCATGAGAGGTGAGTTGAAGACATATATATGATAAAACATTAATCCTTAATCTCATGGGCTACATATTAAAAATATTGCAACCAATGCGTTGACAAGAAATCAATTTCTATGCATTTTCAAAGTTAATCATCAAAGCTGAAATTAAGCATTAAAACTCTGATGCACAGGTGGATACTCTCCTCTACAAAGAACGAGAAGGAGAGATGCTGGCCATCTCTTCTACTGACCGATTGGATGTTCGGACCACTTTGTGGAAAAGATGCTCTGACATGAAGGAAGCCAGGGCATCCCACGCTATGGCCACCGTTGGAAAGCATCTCTTTGTGTTTGGTGGACGAAATGCATTCGGAAAGTGAGGCTTGTAACATTTTATGATTTTAGAACTAGGAAACATTGATTCAAAATATAACTTGTGTTGTCCGTAAAATAAAACGAAACAGTGTGTGTGTGTGTATGTGTGTTTGTTTGTTTGTTTTAAAGTTATAGCAATTATATAAGTTCAAATGGTATAATTTGGGGAAAATGTGTTCTCAACATTTTACTGATTAATTGAAACACAAGAACTCTCTCTCAGTTTTTGCTTTCTAAGGAAAGTTCCCCAGCGAGGAAAGTTTACGAGTATTTCTCTAAGAAACGAATAAATTCGAAGGCATCTTGGTCACTTAAAGCATTTTCACTATTTGATACATCACAAAGTGCTGTCAACTGTGGAAATTTTTCAGACGTTAATTATATACGTTAATTTTAATTGTTTATTTTTTACCACAATAAGAAATAAATGGAAAAAAATAGAAAGAGTAAATTTACTATAGTAAAAATAGTAATTTCTTCTATAAAAGTCTATTATATGACCCGTCATATCTTCTTTCAGGACAAAAGGGATTTGGGGGAATATCATAATAGACATATTAAATGTTCAGCGACAGTTTCACATTTTTTCATGAGGACACCCGCGTCCATTGCCCACGTTAATGTCAATTTTACTGTCCTCCGCTCGCCCGATGAAAATTTCTCTAATTTTTTTCCCACGAGAGTTTCGCGTTGTCTTCCACCGCGAACTACAACACCTGGTCATCGGCGAGTGAGAGCTTTAAATACGCGTCGGCGTCTGCATTCCTTTATTCATACTCTGTCTCTTCCTTGCGACTAAGGTCCCCGGGTTTTTCGTTTGTTAATAGCACTCTAATTTCTTTAAGCTTAAGGCAGCCTTCATCTTAAGCGCCCATATAAAATAGTTCTTTCCGTTTAAATCGGGAACATTTATCTTATAGAATTTTTTTTTATTCACGCAGTTCTCCACTAAAGTCCAAACCACGCTCTGCTACCAATTGTTGTTATTGTTGTGAAATTATTCCACACAGGTTTCTGGGCAGCACATTTATTTAACACAAAAATATTACGGATACTGCACACAGCTAAAACGTCTGACCAAAGCACAGAGCAACAGATCAGCAAGTGGACCCCGTAGAAGGAATGCGTGGGAAAGAAGCGGGATAAGCCGCGTGTGGGCGGACCACACAGTTATCCTTCCACCAAAAAGAATAGTTCACTCGCTTCAACCCAACAAAAACTAAGCCACAAAATAATTGTATCAAATCATTCCGGAAATGTATAAGACAGAAGTAAATGAAACTATCATTGTAACTTAAAAATCCTCCCCCCCAAAAAATTAAATGATGTGCTGCGTCCACAAAATAAAAAGCGATAAAAATTTTTGTTGAAAAAACAACATTTAGATTATTTGTCTAGACATCTGAGTGATTTATGTATGAAAGTAACGAGTTGGTCACTAAATATTTTATTGGGAAGTCAAGTAAAAATATTTTTAAATAAAAAAATGATCGCCGTGTATCTTCCCTTTTTAAGTAAGCCAAATAATGTAAAACATTTCAAGCAATAGATAGTTGTATTATTTCTTAACACTAGATTGGCTACTGTGTTGAAATAACTCTTCGGTACTTCAGTATTACAGCCTCTGTGGAAATGTACGATACCGAAGAGGATATTTGGACAGAAGTTGATGTTCTTCCGCAGCCAACGATGGGTCTGTCAGTCACTGTTATCGACGATCGAAAAGTGTGGTTGGTGGGCGGGATCATATCTTCTGAGACAGAGCAAAGGGAAAAATGCTTCACGCCCGATGTGTACACTTTCATTCCTACTCTTAAAAGGTAATCCCTGAAATTTCATTTTTTGTTATTTTAGTTAACGAACTACATAAAGATTTGTTGTCGTGATTATCAAGTGATATGGACGGAAAAGAAACTATCACGCCCTTTGTTATTGCGGCTCGTCAGTATTTTCAAACCAAGCGGAAAATTATTCCAGTGTATCAATATATTTTTCTTGGGAGATTTTCTGATTCCCTTTTATCTGGAAGTGATGGCGTGGAATCTCGGATACGGTGATAATGGAGGAAACATTTTCGTCAGAATGTTCCTATATAGAAGTAGTCACCACATTTATTTATATATGTGAGAGATTACATAAGTTAGATATGCTAATACAAATATGTTCCATTTTTACAATATAATAATTTCCAACACAAAAAGAGATCACAAATTTATTTGCATCAAGATGCGAATGGTGAGCCCGTTTCAAGAAGAGAGTCGCCCCTTTTGCATTACAAACACATACATGTGAAATAATGTATAGAAAAGAAATTGTTAATTCAAGGAAAAATAATTATCGTAATAAAAAATGTGCAACAATACTACACGTGTTTTTCCCCTCAAGTATGAAATAATAACACAAAATTAATAGTAAATATATCGTAATTGTGCCCACTCATCAAAACATGAGGGTTCTTTAGAAATTATCCATCACAGCTGTATATAGTCGATAAGTATTTTCATATTCAGGGACTCGAACTTTTTAAACAAATGCGAAATAAACTAATTAGTGTGTGATTGCTCTCAAAGTGGTCACAAGCGGCTTCTCTGAAGTGACACGACTCAAATAAAGCACAGCTCAATGAACTGTGTAAACTATTTATTTTAACCACTATATGTAAAAACTGTTTCACTAAAAGAGGCGGGGCTGAAACCACTTCAAAAATCGTTTTCACCCATCATATTTCTGAGGTGTTTGCATCCTGCTTTTAACAGTCTGTATTTCGAGTTCCATTCGAATTTGATCGAGTATTAGTTATTGGAGAAATACCAAAGTTGAAATCGATTTGAATTTTTAGTTATCTGTTTATGTAACACAAGATTGTTTTTATTTAGTTAGAATAAGAGCATTTTAAACACCCATGTGTATTTTTATAAAATATTACAAACATTTTTGATACAGGAATGCACGAGTTACAATAATGTACTCGTATCTCTAAAACCCGGTATAATGATTTAACTCCTCGTCTTGTCTTAGCTCTCCCGATCTGCTTGATATCTTTTTACATATACTTTATTCAGAGTCTTTTAACCAAGTCATGTCATTACCATACTAAACGTATACACTAGTGACATTTTTTAGAATATAAATAATTTTTAATTCCCCGTGAGGTTACAGGAAAAAATACGAAAGAAAAGAAAAATGCAACTATTTTTTTTTTTAATTTTCTTTGTGTTTGGTATTTAACGAGAAGCAGTTATATTTGTTTCCAGGATTCAAATTTTTTAGACATCTGAAAATTCTTATAAAATATATGGTAAAAGAATACAAAAAAAATTTGATATTTGCGAGTAATTTTAATCCTCTCCTTTTGTAATAGACAGAAATCAAAGAAAAATATCTTTTTTTAAGTTGAATGGTACTATCATTTGTGTCGTAGGTGGTCCAAGAAGCCACCTCTACCTGTACCTCATGCATTCCTGTCTTGCGCTGCCACCCGAGACTCCTTGTGGGCTGTAGGAGGCTCCCATCCATTAGGAAACTCGTACCCTTTGATACTGAACAGCTGCGCTTGCGTCTGGACACTGGATCTCCGATCCCATCGCCAAGAATGGAAGCACACGTCCGCCTTGTCTTCTCCAACGCATGCCTCTTCAGCTGTGCTCTGTGGTAACATGTTTGATTCATAAACTTTAACACGTAGAGGGTGTTCCAAAGTAGCCCCAAACTTCAAAGCCATGTTCCTCGTTCTGAGTACATAAAAATTGCTCAAAGTACTGCACCTGTACGATGCATAGTTTACGATAAAAATACGCCAAATGATGAAGAATGAATGATGATGAATGATGGTTCATGATGGAGGCTGCAGCGCATTTCTATGCTCCTGTAAGTAATTGAATCTACATGGCCTACCACGTCCAATGGTTGGAACATGTGGGTCTGGTTCTATTTTCGACACGATCACTAGATTTCACACCCTTTGATTTTTTCCTATGGGGCCATCTGAAGGAATGGATGTATCGAAACATAGTTATGACACAAACGGTTGCTCTTCTGCATGCTGCTTGTACTACAGCGGACACCGTACTGCTGCGACGTGGGCAATCATCCATTCCCCGAAGCCTTCCTCGATATGCACAGTAGACACACACACTTTGAATATCTGCCGTAATAAATATTTGCAAATACTGCTGCTGATGTGTTCAATACGGCTGTGACGTTATATTTTGTTTTTCGTATTTCTCTCGAAAACAATGGAAGGTACTGGTGCAGTTTTTTGGGCATTTTTTATGTACTCTCAACGAGGCATCTATTTGTGCCAAATTTGGGCCCTATTTTGGGGACATGCTGTGTATACCCTTTGGTCACATAACTTTTGTCCTCCTCAGGTATTGATTGCAATATCGAACAAAAAGTTCAATACCGGTATTCGGTATTTTTAGATCTTAATGCCGGGATACCGGTAGTAGAAATTTTAGAGAAAAATAAATTAAAAGTAAAAAAACTCTTTTAAAAAAAAGCTTTTATTTAAATGCTCTAAAAAGAATAAAATAAACTTTTCATTTAAAACTTCAATATCATAAATTGTGAAATGACGTTATAAATTGATAGCAAAAAAAGTTTTAAAAGAAAAGTTTATTTTATTCTTTTTAGAACATTTAAATAAAAGCTTTTTTAAAATTTCCTTTTAAATTTCCTTTTAGTTATCGCTGGACAGGTTTCTCAGTCTGTTCAGCTCATTCAACGCATCATTGTTGCAAAGTCGTTAGCCGGTTAATTTTGAACAGGCTAGCTCAGGGGTACTCAATCTTTTTTCCCTCCTGGCCACATACATATGATAGATATTTCACTCGAGCCGTAACAAGAGGATAATGGGGGAAGGGGGATAAACACTGTAAGACCAAAACAACATTGGACAAAGAAAAATTAATCTAAGTATTAAACGAATTTAAAGGTTTTATTAAAAATTTGAGTATTTTTTGAAAAATCGTAAAAAAAATAGTTAGCGACATTTTATTTTTTAAATGACTGATTCTAAAAGAGTAAAGCCTGAACTTTCTTAGTGTCGAATATTGATTCATTAACTCGAAAAAAGATTCATACGGAACGATTTAGAAATGGTACATGTAAAACGCATAGATTTTGCCTCATTTTGAAAAAATCGTAAAGAAATAGAAAAATATAATTATTTTTAAAAAGGGTATACCGCGTATCATGGCGAAAATAGTAGTCTTTCTGATTATGTAACTATTTTTTGTCTCAGTTTAATAGAAAGGAATAAGATGGAGTTTTAACCCTTTAAAAGTTCCACTACATATTCCCTTTGAAAAAATTAACAAAAATGAAACTTCAAAATGACTATTAGACATGATGATCATAAATATACAAAGAAAAAAATTTTTAGCATTTTCAATTTCGAAATTTGCGGTTTCATAGTGAAACCACTGAACAGTAACGGTCATTTTCCTAGTCAAACTAGCAATCCAGGGACCATTTAGAAAAAGAAATCTATTTTAAGGCCATAAATTTTTTATATTTTAATGGAATTAATTAAAGAAAAATAATTTTATTTTTTAATTATTTTTAAATTTCTCTGCTTTTTATAATTTTAATACAAATTCGGACATAAAATTACATATATTTTTGCATTACACTAACTATAAGCATTGAATGGCTTGATACACACTCATAGCGCAAATCAATCATTAAAAAGAAGTTAAATGCAAACTTATAACTAAAATGTTATATATGTGAAAATTTTAAAAAGATATAATTTCAGTCCTTGTGAGAAATTTTTTTCGAAACGTGTCACATTAATCATTACTTTTTGCTATCATGCACAATCCGACATCACAGTTAGAGCACATTCATCTCGTTCTGTGAGGTCTCCTCTGTATAGCAATAAGCACATCTTCTGGATTTGCATTTGGTGGAATGTGTAACATTTTTAAAGATCATCCCTTTTCAGAAACTGTATGTTTCCTGAATTTCAGTTTCATGGGTCTAAAATAAGAATTAGACGCAAACCGTTTTTCAGAATATTTTTGATGTCCTATTGACACAAGGCCTGTTATTAAATCTAACAGAAAACTTTTCAAGTTGTTATAGTATGGGGTTTTCTCACCGTGCGTCAGAGACCAAAGAATATATGAATTGACGATTGTCATATCAAAAATAAAAAGATATACGGTGCCACCTTTTTTTTTATTTTTATTTTCTATCTACTGGTGAAGGATCGGTGAAATTGGTGAACGATCTTGAAGAGATGCTATTTCATCTGAGGGCTCACTTTGTTCAGTAAAAGGCATATTTCGGATCTTTACAGAAGCTTTATTTTTCCAAGTAACTTTAAATATACGAGATGGTCATGGCCCACTTATGTCATCTTTTTCCTCATCAATATCAGTATTTTTCATGAAGAGGACTTTGCAGTCATAACATCCTCTGCTTCACTGAGCGATGATTCATCGGATTCAATATCAGAAGGTAAGTTGTGAAATACTTCCAGAGCTTCTGGAATGAATAATCCTTTTCTTGGCATTTTAAAAAAAATTACGAGAAATTACACAGAAAGAGAAGTACTAAAACATCTTTATCACCAATATTAAGAAATACAAAAGAAACGATGGATTGATATTTTCTGATATTTCTCTGAGAACAAATACAAAATGCATAAGGAAAGTTTGTCTTTGAGCTCACTAGCCCTAAAATATTGTAACGTCAGCTCATTAGCAGAACTCCTCCATCTATACATGTCAATATTGACGTATGGGCACCTTGACCGAATGGACCATTATTGTCTCCATAAAGAGCACTCGTGGTATGTCCTTGCATTTGACAACACACGTGCGAACTGTCAGAGAATGTTTTTAAATTACTTACTGCTTATTTTTCTTCTAAGTAACTAACAGACACCTGTTAGTTCAAACGATATATAGGAAGGAAACCACAAGTTATAACTCCTTTATGTTGAGTCCCTATATGTAGTATTGACGTAGCCAATTTGAATAGAAATGTACTGGTGCCAAGGATAATCTCAGAAGTAAACTCAGTGAAAAATGTCACATTAGGAATTATAAGCTTCCAGATGTTGGGATTCCGGAGCCCATGTCGGATAGACAGCAGAAGTACCGGAAGAATTATTCCCGTACCCATGGAATGCGATTGAGGTCGGAGGGTACAGATGTGTGGCTTTGACAATGAGAGGTGGCGAAGATATGAAAGTGACCACCAGAGATTACCGTCCTTACTGGAGTTGGGTTTCAGTGAAACCACAAATTTACAATTTCATTTTCGACTCTTCTGTGTACTTATCAAATGACTGGAAGTTTATCAATTAATAATTAGAAAAAAGTATAGTAAAACCTCATGCTATAATTTAAAATAACTTTACTTTTTAATATTTTTTTTTTAAAGCTAAAAGGATTTACCAAAGTTAAGGGTATCAATATTTTCTATTTAAGGTTTCAATCGTTAAATATAGCAGTAATATTGTCATCTGTTGATGGAAAAGAACAAAAATTTGAAAGCAATACTTATTGGGACAAAAAATTTAAAAATTTTATTTTTTTTAAATGTTTGTCATGTGATTTCGGTGTGAAACCGCACTGAACGTTAAAGAGGTTAAAAGGTCGAAAAATCAGCAGACTTCTTTAAAGCTCGAAATCACACTACATCAGTGCTTCTCCAAACTTTCAATACTGGCGCCCCTTTTTAATCCCACGAATTTTTATCGCGCCCCACTTATGCATTAATAAATTACTGAATGCAATAATAATGCACTTTTGACACTAAAGCTACAATACGATCTTAATTATAAATTGTACAAATTAATAGCATAAGTATTAAATTTTGTATATGTTACTTTTTAAACAAAAAATCTAAAAAGAATGAAGCAAAACTTTTCTTTTTAAAATATTTTTGCTATCAACTTATAAAATCGTTACAATTTATGATATAAAAAGCTGGTCACGAGATTTAAGTATTAGTTTTACTTAGTTTTGAGAAAATTTAAAAATTTAAATCAATCGGAATCAAGTTATTTAATTTTGCTTGTTTATCAACACAGGTAAATCTCGCGACAAGCTTTTATATCATAAATTGTGTAACGATTTTATTTCATAGCAAAAAATTTTTAAAAAGAAAAGTTTATTTTATTCTTTTAGAGCATTTTAAATAAAAGCTTGTTTTTAAAAAGTTTTTACTTTTTAATTTATTAACATCATACCTTTGTGAATCGGATTTTCTGCGATGGCTATTTGAGACAAAATATGTAAGATCTGAGCTAAATATCAAAAATAACTCTGAGTGTCAATTTCTAATTTTTGCCTTCCTTTGAAAAATTTGCTCTGCAATTTCTAAGCCATGGAAGTCACTGATAATTATTAAACTTGTTCTTATAATGGCTGAAGTACCCACTCTTAACACGAGTTTATTTTTTTAAAAAATGATAATATATTATTCTTGATATAATAGCTTAATTGTAAGGAGAGTAAAACCAAGTGCATGACAATGTATACAAAAATGTAAAATGATTTATTGAAATGAATACTTACTTATAAACGGTTTTGAATGAACTGTAATTTTAAGCCTCGCAGAATTATCATTTAGAATAAATGTTAAGTAATAAAAAAAGAATATAAAATTCTAATGAATAACAATTGTGTTATTTTTTTAATATTTAAAGCGATAAAACTTCAAAATGTTTTAGCCCGGGATCAGGTGTGCACTCGATACTAACGTTAATGAGGTCGCGGGAGTGATGCACCCCCAATTCTTTTTTTTTTTCTTAATTATTTTTAATATACAAGATAAAATTCACAATTTCAGTGAATAATTTAACTAAGAGAAATATACTTACCTATTTCAAGGATTTTCTGTTTGCCTTTCATAAGTGAGAAAATATCAATAAAAACTGAATTAAATTGTGTTCCCAAATGTACGTGACCTTAACAAAGGACACAAATCACAAACTCTTTGCTAACGTACAGGAAGAAGTTATTTACCAACAAAATTGTCGCATTTGTTCACGTTATTGTAATTTTACAATGTCATTGATGATCGACAAATATCCTGTTGAACTTTTCTTGCTTGTGTCTTTTTGACGGGTGAAGTGCATTTTGCGGTACACTTATGGCTTCATATTTTCTTGATAAAGTTCTTAATGTAGCTATTGAAAATTTTCCTTCGTTTCATGTTTATTGCTTTCTAAAATTTTACTTTCGCTAACATGATTAATATGCATTATTTCAGTAAGTGTTGCCCTTGTTTGATCAGCTTCAATTTCCTTTCCAAGTCCACAGATGCCCAATTCTTTTTATATTCTGCTCATTTACATTTATAAACCATAATCAGTCATTGCAACATCACGAATTAAAACCACTAAGTTATTCACTTGAAAAAGGGAAAATGAAAAGCATGTTCAAGAAAATATTTTTGAAAAAAGTGATCGTGCCGGGAACTCGGTCTAAACAAAATTACCCTAGATTCTAGAAAAAACGTTTACCCACTCCCAAAAAAGGAGGAGATATGTTATCAATTCATTTTAGCTCCTTTAAGACTGTCATATTAGAGGATTCTCTGTCAAGGTCATTGGTAACAAATAAACAGTTTTCCCACACACACAGAATTAACGATTTTGTATTATATGTTTCAGTATACTCATAAAATAAATCTTGTGGCCAATTAATCCTTCAAAGTGCTCAATATGCTTATCCATGTATCCATAAAACTCTTTCACATTGTGAAAAAATGGCAACAGAATTATATAATTTACAACTTCCCTAAAAAAAAAGGATGCAGATAACATACCACTAAGTTCAGAAGTCAGCAAAAGTAATATTTTAGATTAAAAGAAACGTAATAAAAAATAATAATATCTCATCGTAGGATTACAACCAAAGCAAACAAAATATTTTTTATTTAGTTATAGGATCAGATAGAGCTAATGAGTGTTCCAAAAGTAGAAGATCTTTTATTTTTGATGACCTTTTTCACCAGATGATGATATATATAAATCATATCAATGTAGATCTGTATTTTTTGTTATATCAGAAAGTATCTTGTTTTTCATTCAGTAAATTAATTTTTTTACTAACCTTTTATTTTCGATAATGCTCGCGCCCCCTTGAAGGGATATCGCGCTTTGAGGGGTACGCCCTTCCCTGGTTGAGAAACACTGCACTACATAATTGTACAAATGGCTCAAAATACCAGTATTCGATATCGCGGTATTGAAATCCCTATCCCCAGGTCATGATTCAAAAGTTCAAATGTACCTCTGAAAACTAACAACTTTAAACAGAATTTTATAGTCTTATTTTTGTTCATAATGCTCGATGTTGACATTTGTTATTAGAACTTTTCGAATGTGGAAAGATTATTATTTGAGAGAAGAAACTGTTAAATAATTTGTCTCTTACAAGTTTTAGCCTTTTAATTCTGGTCATATTAACTTTTGTTCTACGGTAAGGCATAAATTCTATCCAGGTAAGATTCAAACTCACATCAGCTTCTTAGTAGTGGTGACGCTGTTCCTGGTCTTTTACTGTGCTGAGAGAGAGAGAGAAAGTCAAATTTCTAAGGGTGTGCTTTTTCTAATGATGTGGATACTATACAAAGTCCAAAACTTCTAATAAATAACAATCTATTTTATTATTTTGTACAATTAAATAAAACTTTTGAAAAAAGAAACTCTTTAATAAACTCCTGCGTGGAAAAAAAGACACATGAGACACGTTGTAGTACTGCTAGTGGTCGAATACAAACAGCGCAACACATTAAAGTTTGATTATATTTATTTAAAATGTAATTTTTCATCTAAAAAGTTCTCCAATCAGTGGCAGCAACATGAAGAAATAATTCTTTGCCCACACATTATCCCATGTTATGTATGCTTTGATATAACAATTACTAATAACGGAAAATAACAAAGGCCTTATAACAATAAATATGTACATGGAATTTAGCTTTTGCCAGTAATACTTGATATTAACTTGTTACTGGAGTATAATATTTATACTTTTGTATGTGTAAAGTTTAATTTTCTTTCCCGTTTATCGTTTCCATGTAATTAATCTGCCTTAAGAGACAACATAATTTTCCTCCAAGTCTTTTTAATAATAATTCTCTTTGATTTTTTTTCTGGATATATATTGGAAGTGTATACTTTTTGGAAACTGTTTATCCAGAACAATTTTTTTTCAGACCTTTTCTCGTACTTTTAAGAAATTATTAACGCACTTATTGGAATAGAAATGTCCTTGGCGACAGATTTGATTACTAAATGTTGCAAACTCATTAAATTCGGTGACAAATTGGATTCCTCTAGAAAATTCTAGAAGGCCTTAGGAGACGAGAAAATTGACTAAGATTTTAAAAAACTCTTCCCGGATTATATAAGAAAGATGCAGCAGAGCAACAGGACTCAATTCATGGGACGTCATAGTCACATGATAGTGAAATCCACGTGATTCTAGCCAATCAATTTAAAAACTCATGCGACGTCATAGTCACATGATAAAAATTATCTTGTGTTTCCAGCTAATCAGTTCACGCACTCCGTTGTTCCTAAGTGTTGCTCTTTGCCAAAACTTTCTCTTAAAAAGTACATATGTATACAAAATGTATTTTATTTAAAAGTATAAACATAAAATATAATTTTTTTAATTAAGAAAAAAAAATCTTTTTGAAGAATTTTTTTCCTAACATTTAAATATCTTTACCCAAGTATAAAATTTGAAATTTTATCTGAGTTTTACAAAAAGAACAACAATTAATTAGTTTAATGTTTGTTTTGAATTCAATGGAACACACGTGTTTGATCTTATCATGTGACTTCATGAATTGAGCCCATTGTGCGTTCCGTTTGCCTTATGCAAAATTGCTGTTTAAATATTTGCGATATTTGAATCTTTACAAGCATAGATTGATACTAGTAGAATATTTCTTTTACTACAAGAAGGTCTACTGTAATTACTAGAGTTTCAGAATAAGTTACAATTTACTAAAATAATCTGTGTTAATTGTGTGGACCTCTATCCTGTATCTTAAGACCAAACTACTCTACGTAACATTCCTCTAATAATAATAGAATCACAATTTTCACGAGCAACATATCATGTAATTGAGATTTTTCTTATAACACTTAGTGAATACATTAGTGTGTGTGATGAATTACATACCAAACTTTTACATCAGTGTATTAAATTAAAAATCTAATTAGTTTTAAAATATAAGAGATGAAAACTCATCCCATATTACATATGAATAATGTGTACTTGTTCAAACACAAATGAATGATATATTAAACTATCTATTTCTCTGTGTACATCAAGAAAGATCAAATCGACAATGAGTTACTGGAATTTTTTCTTGTTGGGTAAAGTTTTCTGTTTAAGGAGAATCAAACCCATTGACATTCAGCGAAGAAAAAAATAAGCCACTCCCATTACTTTAAAATCTCGGATTTTATCAGAAACTGAAAAAAATATCTGTAGTTTAAATCTAATTTTAACTTTCTTCATTTTGTGAAAGATTTCATCTCCATTAAATTACCTCAACTTAAACCCACATTCTTTTGAATCGGTCTTGCATGATAGTTTAATTCCATGTCAATTATTCTCCTTATTCCACATCTTTTGTGGATCATCTTTTATCCGTGGAATAGGACGAATCAAAGAAGAGCACAGATTTCTTCCACCTCCCTTCGGGATGTGGTGCCTTATTAAATATGTTCCATACTTGGCAATTGAATTATTTCTCCCTGTCTCACCGGTAGTATGTCCTCAGCTACAGGTGAGAAGTTTTCTTTTAGAACGGCTCTGAGCCGTTGTTATATTTTTGATAGCAACTCTTTTAAATTTTATGAAACTTTCAATTAATTATTCTCTTTTCTTATTAATTATGATGAGAGTGTACTACCATTTTTTGGTAAGGTACCTCAAATTTTGAAGCCGTGGGCCATGGGCTATAGTTAAATTTTGCAAGCCAATTTATCGAGTTTGTAAGAGTATAAAACTTTTTATTTTCTGTTTACAAGTACAAAAGTGGCAATTGTTTTAGTAAGAGTGAATGTCATTCCCACAAGAAAGTTGCTAAACAGGACTTATCACTGAAAGAAATTCTACTCTAGTTCGGAAGATTCCAAATATAGACAGCTCCCAGATCACTCTACGACTGATAATGCTCAACCCTGAGTATCTGTCGAAGCAATGGCCATCATGAACTCGGTGCCCAATCTCTGAGTTATCTACCGAGGATCATTCAACCGATTTCACTCGAGGCAACTTTGTGGAGAGCAGGGGAAAGGAAAGAATTCCTTTCACACACGGAAACGAAATTGACTGAAAAGGAATACTGTAGAGAGAAGGTAGTACCGCCCTCATCTGAACTATGATTGAATACAAAGTCAATAAAAACATTTCTCCATTTGCAATATACAAATAGCCACGTATGAAAAGCGTAATTTTACAAATATCCTTTTAGTTGAGTCAACTAGTGGGGGCATGATTTTTCAAGAGATAAAAGGGGTAGCACAGCAGGGTGTGCCCTCTTGTAAAGAGTTACACGTCGGATTGTTGAAATGGACGCATCAGGGGCCGTGAGATCTGACCCTTCCACACTGTATGAGCTCTCACAAATGGGAACATTTGCTAATACTGTTTGCGAATCCCTCTGCGAGTCATTAGTGCAGTCTTAGTGGGTTGATGGAACCACACATTCGTATGGAAACTATACCTTAGATTTGGAATGTCCTTTCTATTGTACGCTATCCGGATGATCTGTTGCAATACACAGGAGTTTCAGTTAATCTGTTATTGACCGCCAAAAGTTATTCATCCGCACATTCTATTAAAAGATGTATGAATATGCAATTTATCTCATTCGGAAAACTTATGTGCATTGTTTTTATGTTATAGTATATATATAAATGTACACTATAACATAAAAACGATGTAATACACATATATGCCAATGCCGTATAATTTATGCCAATGTCATCACAAATGTCGTGGTTGCGAGCTATGGTGCAAAGGAGCAAAGAAAAAGAACAGAAACAGCAACACATTAATTAATAAGACAGAAAACATTTTATTGAATGGTTGTACTACAACGAGTGTTCGAAAAAGCATGGACTTCTTTTCCTGGAGTCACATAAATAGTTTAATGTATGAGACGCCCGTTTTTCTCCGTTGAAGACGTCATCGCTCGAATATGTGTAGCTGCCAAGAAGATACGGGACATGGCAGAAATCTTCCTGAACGTATGGGATTCCACGCAGCATAGCTTGCAGGTCTGCCACACGACTTCTGGTCGTAATTTCGAGCACCTGTACTAGTAGAACCTTTCAATAAAATGCTTTCTGTCTAATTTATGTGTTGGTGTTTCTGCTCTTTTTCTTCTTCTTTGCACCAAAGCTAGTAACTAAGGTATTTGCGACCCTGCATTTTTATGTGATTTCGAATCCTCTCTGTAACCCCTACACACCGTGAAGATTTGTCGATCTAATAGCACAGATCACCTTTTACATATATATAATTAACAATACGCAAAAGAATGATGGTTTAGTAGTAAATATGTGGCCGCGGTTGCCGAGTGGTCAAAGTATCGGATCGTCATGTCATGAGTTCGAGCCCAGTACCACTAAAGAACCGCCGTGTAGGGGAGAGATGCACGTTAAATCTGTCGATAGCTCACACATCCTCCCTTTGGTGTGGTAAGTTAGAGAGAATGCCAGCTTAGTGTGTGTCCTCTTTACTTGACTATGGCTCAAACTGACGAGGTCCGTCACCAAAAGCCCTCGACAGTGCGACGTTAATATTCACTCACTCACTTAGTAGTAAATATATTCCTATAAAAAAGAAAGAGATAAAACTCTAAAAATGAGAATATATGTATATATATATATTTACAGGTAATGAATTGTACGTGTTTGGAGGAATGCGTTCCAATGAATTCAAGGCCACTGATGATGTTGAGGTATTTAATGCTGCCACTCGCACTTCTCGGAAAGGCATCAGTTTGCCCGCATTCATAACTGGAACTTCAGCTCTGTTCTTACCCAAGCAACCAACCGTAAGAATGCCAAGCTTGATTTCAAACGTAGATGTTTAAAAAATAATTTGGTAATTTATATTTGAATATACTTTAGAAGTACTATACTTTCAAAATGATGTAGAATTCATTTTCACTTTAAAACTTTTATCTTCAGAAAAGGAAAGCTTTTTTGAATTTTTACCTGATTTATTACTGAACCACTAACTTTTTAAATAATCAACAATTTTCAAGCTTTTTAAATAATATTTATTATTTACAATAGGGCATTATTAATCTCAAATTATCTGTTTATGTGTACCAAATATTCTTTTCTAACAATTATTTTTGTATTCCTTTTTAACGGGCTTAATTCATAATAACGTCATAGTCACGAGATAAATTCAATCACGAGGTTTCAAGTTCAAAACTTCATGTGAGGTTTTAGTCACATGATAAATGCCATCCTGCGTTTCCAGCCAATAGTTATACTGCCTCACTGCTGTCATCTTTCGAGTTTCTTTCCTTCAGTTAACTGGGATTGACGAGTATGCTCGTTATTCTTAAAATGTAGTGACACATTGGCTATTTAAATTGTAATTTTTGAGAAAAACAAAATATATTCTCAAATTTAAAGATATTTAGAATTTTTTCAGGCCAGTCTGGAGTAAAACAAATAAAAAGTATGAAAAATTTAAGATGATTCATGCGTCCCCGTAATGCACTGGCTGAAGTTCACTATAAGTTGGCATAATGAATTTATTTATGTGTGATGGTAATGTTTTTTAATTGTTAGCCTAAAAAGGGCAAGAGTAAAAGTCGGAAAGTTGACTGAAATAAGATTCCTTCAGGTAGGGTCAGTCATGGGACAAATGCGCGATGCCGACCAGGAGCTGAGCCCATGGATAGCTGTTGGCCTGAAGTTACCTAGCTATCGAGAGGTGTAAATGCCAATTGTTTGATGTTAGAACCCTATGCTGACATTAGAGCTCAATGCCTTGCTAACTAAAGAACAGTTTTTTTTTATTGAGGTAGGAAAATGAAGAATGGTTTGTGGTTAGAAGACTATGATCAACGCTACAGCACCTCTCCAGAACTTCCTTAGTGTCAAGACAAGTAGAAAATACCTTGTCAGTGAAGGAGGAAGTAAATCTGTGTGTTAAGGTTTCAGTCCGAGAATTCTGATGGTCTCTAAAATTCATAGGTATCCGTAAAAACTTAAGGTCGGAAGGACCATTGGTCTCAAGAACCCATGACCAAGCTAAATTGCTTTATAGTTCCTTACACAGCCCCCTTCCATAGTATAATAAGTATTAGTAACAAAATTGGCAATTTTATAAAATAAATCCATTTTTTATCCAATATTTTAACTTTCTTTGTGATGGACGAGGTACTCGCACTTGACACTGGCCTTTGGGCGCAAAAGGCATGTTTATTACAGCAATAATTAGATAGAAACAAGGCACTTGATTTCATCAAATTGGGAGGGGTTATTTTTCAATTCCTACTATTAGCTCACAATCTCTATATATTTATTTATCTTGGTGGAGAATTTTCAATAGTTAATAAAATACATTCTAAAGCGCTCCATTGAGCTGAAATTTTATGTACAGGATTATTTTGGATGACAATACAATAATATAATAACAATTAATAAAAATTAATGGATTAAAACTAATTATTTAAAGAATTACAAATACACCCCGTTGCGACCGCTATCATTTTTGACGTGTCAAAACTTGAAAAGTTTTTTTTTTCACACTTTTTAAAGCATAGAGTTGAACTGAAATTTATAGACACAATTGTTTTCGATGACAATACGATACTTTAATGATAATGAATAAAAATGAATGACCACTGAATGTTGTGATTCTGTCCTATGTATATACATATTTATATTAATTGTAACTATTTAATAAAAAGTAGCTAAAATAAAATGTTTCTTTGTTGATCTAAGTAGGAATTGACTTAAAAATTTATTTTTATAGTACTTGTTTAATTTGGAAAACGTTTTGAAAAATCTTAATACACTTGGACATGCTTGCTCAATTATCAAATCTGAAGTTGCATCTGGGTATTAAAAGTACAAGAAAACATTTAAGTCTTTTAGCTTTGAATTGAATGGGAAAAAAAACGTAATTACATTTATTTTGTGACCGTCATGTTTTGGCCCACTATTTTGGGGCATCTCCAAGGACAGCTGAACAACTTGTAGGATCTTTAGTTTAAACCTTTCACCCGTGTAATATGAGCGTAGTATTTAAATTCAAGGATGTGAAGACAAGTTAACACATTGTTTATATTAACCAGTCTTTTGTGTGTGTTCTAGATATATATCTGATCATTCTCTTTACTTAAATTCTTTACATAATTAATTTGTATCTCATGAATCATTTCCTTTTGCATATTTTTTCTTTTTGTTGCTTAATTTAAGGGGTTTATCCTTTTTTTCCCAGGCGTTTATAACGGGGGAAAACCTTTTGTGTGGCGTGCCAAAAAAAAAATATAAAACAGCGTGCAAACAGTAGGACATTTTTTAAACTTATTCCTCCCAAAAAATTCGAAGTTAGAGAGTAGAGGTCAATAATATTGATTTATAGTTTTAAATTATATTAGTTTTGCGTCATTTTTAAAGACATTTTTTAACATAAAAATAAACAGCATAAAATATATCTATTTTTCTTCAGCAAAATTTTTAAAAAAAATTAAAATTGTGCATATATTATGTATTTTAAACATATTTATTGAAATAATAAACAGACAACATAAAATATAAGTATTTCCCTTCATTGCAATTAAATAAAAATTTAATTGCACCTCTCTACTTTCATATTGCAACACCATGGGAATAATTTGTTGCTTTCAATTTAACACGAATCTGAGCATTCAGTTGTTAAACAATTTCCTTTGTGGACTCAAGGTATTTGTGATATGAGGAAAGATTTTTTATTTAACTGTAAAACCCAAAAAGTAGAAAGCAAAATACTCTTTTCTCTTAAAACAATTAAATTTTTCACCAGAAAAATGACTTTAAATAACTGTAAATTTATCTTAAGACTTATCTTTCAGATTTTTTTGTAATTCCGTAAATGTCCATAATTCTGAAGATGTTTATTAAATAAAAAAAAAAGTTCATTTCAAATTCATCAACTTCCATCCACTCAAAAATTAACAAATTTGTTGAGTAGTTTAGAAGCCACTGGGGAGAATCGATAGTGCCATGCCAAGGTTGCCGCCCCTTTGTTTATAAATTTTAGCCTTTTTAATAAATGAAAAAAAAATTATTATTTTTTTTTATCTAATTAAAATAAACTTGTAACAGGTCGTTTAATTAACAACTGAACCAAAGATGGGCTGCATCTGATATACGTAATAAAACAGTATAGAGCCAGTCGCTTTGGGAACTCAACATTAAGAGGTGGAAAGGGTCTTTCCCCTTGCAACAGGATAATATTTAATTTTTCAGTTTGTCTAATCTTTTCCTATTTTGTATATTCTGTAACCTATTGTTAAGTAATACCCCATTATCGTGCCTTCTATTTTTTTTTTTTTTCGTTTTTAAACTAAGATTTGTCCCGCATTTTTTCCCCCTTTTCTACCTAAAAAGTTTTTTGTTGATTCTGTTCAAAAACCATTGAAAAATTCACCAAAGGGTTCAGCCGAAACGTTTCGACTTGGAAACACGAAGGAGTCCACAGCCCCTTTTAAGCCTGTGAAAAAAAGGCGGAATACAACAGGACTTTCCCAAACCCAAAACTATTGGGAGATCTTTCCAAGCCTCCCCTGGCTGAAAAAAATTATTCCTTTTGGGACCTGGGGGAAGCAAAATACCCAAGAAAAATTGAGAATCACCCATACTTGTTATTTCCCCGTAAGAGAAAAATTCTGCAGTCTTTTAACTTGGGGACTCCCCGGGTGTATAACCCAAAAGGGGGGGATATATCAAAAGTCTAAAAGTTATTTTAAAAAAAATTTTTGATTTACTAAGGAAGGAAAACAAAATACAGTTTGAAGTAATAAAAAATAAAATAAACATTTACACTGATATAAAACACTTATAAATGTATCAGTACTGCACAATGTGTTTCATAATTAATTTAACAGTACTAAGTTAAGAACAAGTTTAATAATTACCAGTGACCCTATGGGCATGTCATAAAATTATATACTTATCTTGATAATTTGTACGATTTACAATTAAAGTCGTATTGTGGCCTTACGTCAACGTATATTATTATTGAATTCAATGCATTATTATTGTATGAAGGGGGCGTGATGAAAATTATGACTGAAAAAGTGGGTCGCGAGTATAAAATGTTTGAGAAGCACTGTACTACAGTGTTAGATTTTATCACCTGAATATTTTTCTTTTTTATAGGCCGTAAAAATTCTTATAGAAAGAGTCTTGAGCACTCCACTTTCCATTCATCTGTTTTATTGTGCGTAGGCTATTAACCATTATCCAACCGGTTTCGTTTAATATTTCATCATTTTAAACAATTTTACAGGGGGATTCGCTACCAAACAGACAAATTTGCTGGATGTGTAGAGGGTATAGAGACGACTCGGAATCACATAGGAATATATAGCCGTAGTTAAGAGCTATGGTGCAAAGAAGTCGAGAATAAGAGCAGAAACAGCAACACATTAATGGACAGGAAATATTTTATTGAAATATTGTACTCTAAAAGATGTTTGAAATTACAGCCAGAAAATGGCGCTGCGTGGAATTCCTTGCATTCTGGAAGATTCTTAGCATGTCAAGTATCCTCTGAGCAGCTACAGGTATTCGAGTGATTAGGTCTCCAAATGAAGAAAAGGGCGTTTCGTACTCCAAACTCTAAATGTGAACCCAGAAGAAGTCCATGCACGGTAGATCCGGGTGATCCTTTGCACAATGAATCCGCTAACTACGACTCCAGCCACCACTGTCCCCACCATTGTTACTTCTGAGGTGTTTTCGCGGTCTTTAATTCCCCAATGTGGAGGAGCTCCATCATGCTGGTACCACATGGAGCGGCGCAACGATGGAGGAAAATGTGCTGCATCAAGAAGTTCGGGCAGGACTTGTTGGAAGAAGATCAGATATACTCGACCGTCCAAGGGGCAGACGGTAGGGTCCAATGAGATAGTCTCCAAGAATGCTAGCCCAAACATTGACCAAGAAACTCTGTTGAGCTGCATAGGGTTGCGTACAATAAGGGTTCTCCAAAGCCCTCCCATGCCATTTTGCTGATTAATGTGTTTCTGTTCTTTTCCTCTGTTTCTTTGCCTCATATTTTCCAACTACAGCATTTGCAACTCTTCATTCCTATGTAATTCCAAGTCGTCTGTTTGTCAGTCTGATAACGAATCATCCCGTATATTGTTTTTAAGTTATTGATATTTGAGTCCAGGATTTAGACTTCAGTTGCCCTTTCTTCTTGAATTTAAGAGGATAGGACATGAATCGCTAAGACCAAAGTACACTGGTGTGCAAAACTTAAGCAACAATGTAAAAATTTAGCAGATAGCCATGAAATTGCAGAAAAGGAGGTCTGGAGAGCAGTAGAGGGAACATGTAAGTCGAGAAACGTCATGCGTATGCAAATATCAGGAACAAAACGCCCAGAAGCGATGTGAGCGTACGCAAACGCGTGATGTCGGCGCGCGCTGCAAACAGTAGAATGAAATGAAGGACGGAGACGCAATTCACCATATTCTCTGCAAAGTGCCAGTGAGTCAGTTCGTGAAATATGGCTAGAAGAAATCACCTGGATGACTCACACGTGGAAGAATGCTCGAAAAGCAGGAGGAGGGGCGTACTGTCACCAGTGTAGATGCAGAGCTCGGAATCAAAAAAAGTGTTTTCGCGTTCCAAACCAAGGTACAGCTGTTAGAAGGTTTGGGTGGGCCGCCCGAGGACGACAATTTGCAGGGATGACCGATATATCATCCTGCAGGCGAAAAGTTCGGACAGCAGTCAACAAGCGCCATTGCTCAGAAACCTGTACGCAACAGGTCGACAAGTGTAGCGGTTTACTGTGGCCAGACGCTGCCTTCACAAAGGGGCCTGTTCACCCACCGTCCTGAACGCTGCCTCGTTTAAAGATGGCCACCGAAGCCACCGTTTACAGTGGGGCAGAGAGCACAAAACTGGGCAACTGATCAATGGAGTCGTGTTCTTTACGGATGAGAGTCGGTTCAGTACCAGAAAGGGTTCTCAACGCGTTTGATTTGGAGAGATCGGGACCCGGTTTTATCCCAGTAACATCAGGAAAGACATCGTTACGGTGGTCCTGGAGTTCTTGTCTGCTGGCATTATGCTGAACGGGTGGAACTGAGCTTCACATTTTTGACAGAGGGTCTGTAACCGGGGATTGCTATTGTGGGAGGTACTTCTTCCCATCTGCATCTTTCCGAGGTGCCATTGGCCCAGAAATTCATCTTTTATGGATAACAATGCACTGGCACATCACACTTCTTTGCTGTTTAGGAGCTGCTGGAAAGTGAAGATTACCTGAATGGATTGGCCAGGGGCTCCCGATTTAAATCCCATCGAACATGTGTGGGGATGCTTGGGGAGACGTATTGCCACACGCTCATCATCCGGGGTACAAACTCAACAACTCAAACAGATGTTGATTGAGGAATGGCACCCTACCTCAGAAATGTTGCACCCCTGGTTCTGAGTATGCGGAGAGACGGTAAAAGCAACCATTGTAAAGGGGGGGCATATACCATATTAAGGAACATCTGCTTGTTGTTCTTCCTTTTGGGATAGAAACGAGTCACGATACTAAGCGTTCAAAAAGCTTGTTTTTGTTTGATTCCATACTGTAGGGTTTTTTCCCTTTTTCGGAGCGATCTTTGCACCCTTTTATTAAAATACCTCCCTATTTGAATTTATGTCTCTGATAATTTTTCGTAATTTAAAAACCCCACCTGTTGCTTAAGTTTTGCACACCAGTGTATTTTATCTATTACGCCTTTGTGGTTTCCCTTGGAACTCGATTTCCTCAAAACTCGTTCTTAGCGGAACTCTATTCAGTAAACGAAGCGCGACAGTTGAATTTCAAGTTTGTAGGTCTAATAGTTCGGGAAGCCTCGTGATGAATGAATGAGTGAGTCACTTTTTCTCAAGAAGTAGTTGAATAGATGTTTAAAGTTAGAGTTTTTTGATGGGGTGAATGGCGTTTTTTCTCCTAAATAGAGGTAGATATTATTTGCCAGTAATTGCAGTCAAACTTCGAAAATAGTGTAGGAGGTTCTCACATGTGTTTTCCTTTAACTCACCCCTGTAGTTGTTTGTTATGAGAGCCTCGCTTTATTAAGGAATCGTTATGTATGCAAATAGACATTAATACAGGGTGTCTACAAAATAGTTGGGCAAAAAGAATGATTTATTGTATGGAATTTACAGGGAAAAATTAAAGTACGTGTTGTAAGAAAGAGAAAGTTTACTATTATCACAAATGTTCTATCTGTCTTACTTTCATTACCCTGAAAATATCCCGTCAGTAAGTCAGTTATGACAGATTTGTCAGCATATATATGTTTCCGTTAATCAAATTAAGTTCAGCGCAGATTCTTGATTTTAGCTTAGGAACGGGAAATGGCGGACAAAACCTCACACACTGAAATCTAGCTGTGAAAGATTTGATGATCGTGGCTATTGAATAATGGCTCCACGACGAACCCAAACTGCTACCTCAGCATTAAGGTAACGTCGTTGTAGTAGTGACAAGACACACCATCCTGCTGAAAAATTTAACCTCCTTGCATTTTTTTTCGATGACTGGAATAAGGAAAGTTTGTAGCATGTTCATGTAAATACCATGAATCCATAGTATCTCTGTTCAGGGCATTTTTCTTCTATTTTCGAACAAAATTTCGTGGCACAGAAGAGTGATTTTCATGAAATCAAAGATGCTTTTTCAGCACCGCTGTACTTCTCCATTTTAGTAATGTCAAACAAAGAAGGATCACCTCTCGGTGAGAGAGTTATTTATAACACCTAACACACCATTTATGAATAAACAGGACATATTCTAAGAAACTGACTTTAAACGGGTTCATTCCATTTAATATTTCGAAAAATTGTCCAACAATTTTTGAACTTGTATTTCCAAAAAATATGAATGGAGGATAGTAGGATTATTTGGGAAAATCCGAAAAAGCAAAAGGCGAGCCGATTGTATATTACAAGTCTCACACCGACTTATATAAATGAGGTTACCGAGTAGATTTACATCCTTCAAACTTACCTGAGCGGAAGGCTCATTTGAAGATGAATAACATTAATATTTCGTTAGGGTTTGGCTATATAAACCTTTAGACTCAGATATTTCTCTGATATATATACTGCTAATCAAGAATATACAATACTAAAACGTCTACGTCTGCTAACACTTCTGATCCAACGGTATGAAATGAGTCCCGATCCAACTCAACACTACAAAAATCTAACATTTTACAAAGTGCTGTTATTAAGGTAACTTGTTGTTAAATGAACAAAGAATGAAAAAGTTAAGTGCAAAATATTCAGGCGAAGTATTTTAAT
The DNA here is from genome assembly GCA_019973955.1 of Trichonephila inaurata madagascariensis. Classification (NCBI taxonomy): domain Eukaryota; kingdom Metazoa; phylum Arthropoda; class Arachnida; order Araneae; family Nephilidae; genus Trichonephila; species Trichonephila inaurata. Next base: position 165,059 of record BMAV01001561.1, read on the forward strand.
TCTTGAAAGCAATATTTTTTCTATTCAAGGATCACTTAAAATTTTTAGGATAACCCGGTTTTAAAGTTATACTTTCAAAAATTTTTGAATAGTTCAAAAAGTTTCCCTTTGCTCGGGGCACTTTTGTAGATGAATTTTATACAGATTAAATGCCTCAAACCATTCATTTCGAATACATTTATAACCACATCAATCTCTTTTATTAAGGTATCGGACAACGTTCGGAATAGGGATATTGCAAGCGCGCATAAATGGATAATATTTATGATATTGTTAGTAATTTTGTGTAAATAGTGTAAGCAATTTGTATTTGGGTGTTTAATGCATTTATATTACTCTGTTATATTTATTTCGTGTTAAAATTGTACTATTCACAAGCAATGCCGCCCCTTACGTTATAATAGCGATTCAATGAAAACTTGGCGAAATCTTGGTGGTAGAGCCAAGTTGGCATCATTTTTGGCCACCAAACTGGTGGCCAATTTGGCAACGCTGGCGACCATTTTAGCGTCATTGGCGACCATGTTGGCGAGTTCGGAACCGTCTGGAATCTTCTAGAAAGTAGTAGATCTCTCCACTAGTGTCACGTTCAATGACACGAGCGTTTATATTTCTGGAAGTTTCTGCCGCGCCTATAAAGTGGAGTGCCAGCCACAACGGGGGGGTCTGGATTAAACCAGCGAGAAGTGAGGATTGTTTTGACTAACGATTAGCTCGGATGTGCTTGTGAATAATCTTTTACTTACGTGTATTTTTAAACATTGGTGATTGTGTTTGATTGCTGTTGAAGGTGTAAAGATCTTTGAGATTTACTCTGTGAATATTGCTGTTGAATCCTGTATTTAAAGGATTAGACTTTTGATAATAAATTCGCATCGCTCTTAAAGAACTGTTTATTTTCTTTGTGATTGCTTTTGCATAAAATCCACGAACCTTCGGATCTACGTAACAATATTTAGTGTCACTTAGATTAGAAAATGTATGTAAAATTGTTTTAAGATTGTATTACAATAAAAATTATTTAAGTACAAAATATTTTGACAAAAATGAACATAGAATGACCCTTTTCAAAATATTCTGCTTTTGTGAAAAATTCCCTATTATAATAACATTTTGCCTGTATTAGGGTCCCGACCTCTGTACAGGTCTCAATTAAAAATTTTGGAATATATAACTTAGAAGTGGGTTTATCCATGTTTTACGACAACAGAGGGGGGAAATTTTAAGAAAAAACGCTGATAATTGTTTCAATGGGTTTTTAACTCGAAAATAATGTGAATTTTCAAAAATCTGGGGAGCTCTGCAAGCTGGTTAGCAAATATATTTAACAAGATTTTTCACAAAGGAAACATTTTGAAAAAGGGTTTTTCTAAATTAAATTTTTTTTGAAATATTGTATTTAAATAAATTTTTTGTCAAATGTCCTTAAAATAATTTTATAAATTTATTCTAATCTAAGTGACACTAAATTAAAATTTTCCATTTCGCTTTTAAAATCATGGTTGGGAAAGTAGTCGGTGGTGAGTGAATATTAACGTCGTTGTTCGTTACACGAGGGCTTTTGGAGACGGACCACGAAATTTTGAACCATGGTCCAGTGACGTGGACGACACCTGAGCTGGCACCACCCTCTCTTAACTACCGAACGTAGTCGGATATCTTAAAAGAAAACGACGTCCACGTTTATATATATATATATATATATATGTAAGTGTTCTTTTATCTTTTAGATTAAAAAATTATACCAAAAGTCGCACATAGCTAGATCCGGAGAATAAGGTTAATGATCTATCATTTTAATTTGTTTTTGCTTAAGAAACTCAACTGTTAATCTGGCTGCATGGGAAGATGCATTGTCATGGTGAAGCATTAGTCCCATAACATTCATTTTTTGGAGAATTTCTGGAAGACACCACAGTTTCTCTACACCAGTTTTCTGTTACTGTGTCTTCAATCCTTCCAACTTGACGGCTTGGACCAATCCCGTACTTCTGAAGAAGACAGCATACATTACTTTTTTTCAATGCTCATTGTCTTTTCACCATTGTCGGTGTGGATTATCTTCAAACACCTTTACTTTTCTTTCTTGACATGTTGGAAACCTTTAAAAACGATATAAACAATTTTACAACTTTAGAAATGATGCGGTGACCACGATCCTTTAGCAATTTAAGGATTTCTTTACTGATTCTGTGTGACTCTCCCTTTTTGGTGCTCAGTTAGACTGGGAAACCTAACGGCAAACTACTTTTTTATATGTAGTTCTTAAAGAATAATGTTGTGTGTGGTCGTGGATCCAATGTTAAGTTCCTTCTGTATCATTTGGTATAGGTACAGCGATTAACATTTTTTGTATGGCATGCGCATTATCCGGGATTACTGCCGACCTCTGTCTTCTTGTGTGTTCTTCATCCTGATAAGAACTGTGATCTCTGAAAAATTCTCTCTCTTTAAACCAACTGAATACACAATAATATGACATGGGGATTAATCACCAAATATTAATTGCAGACGTTGAACGTAAGGTCTTGATTTTATCCCGCTTTAAAATCATAGCACAATAATTGTCTCGCGTCAACTCCATTTTCTCTTCTGTATGAAATTTTTTCTACGCTAAAAATCTTGAAATAGGTCAGTAAAAAATCGTCTGCTGAGTTTTAAAATACTTTATATTTTTAAATTAAACCTTTTATTTGTTTTTTGTAACTTCTTGTCTGCGTGTATCTCAAAAATTTCAGAGTTACCCTCATATGTATTGGTAATTATATACGTAAGTACAAACGTAAGACCCATATAAAGTTGACTCCAAATCAATCATTTAATTTTATTTTATTTTTCTGCTTTTTTTGTATTTGTTTTTTCTCATTCCTTTAATTTAGAGAGTGCCAATGCACCCTTATAAAGTAAAATAAGTCGCTTTTCATATCATTTTAACATAAGGGATTATTATTTTTTGAACCCTGTTGATGACAAAAATAAACTATTTGAATATGGAAAAATTAAAAAACCAAACCTAATATTTAGAAATAGAGTTATATAATTTTGCAAGAAAAAAGAGTGCAAATCCGTCAATGCATTATTTGGTTTTTCATTCCTTATTTGTTATATTCAACTCTATTCTATTAATGAAAAATTAGCTCTAATAAATGAAAGAATAAATATTTAAAGTAAAAAACCAAATTATTAATTGAATAAGCTTTTTATTCTGTTCAGGCATCATAATTAAAAAGATAGTCGAAATAAGAGTATATGAAGAGAGTTATACACTGACGGAAAAAATATCCCAACACCAAGAAAGACTTGTGTTAGATAAACGAAATTTTGTAACAGTGTTTATTCATCTGAAAGATGACATCGATTCGAATTTCACGCTTAAGTGTGGCACTAGTAGCGCCACTCAGAATTTGCAAATCAAGATTGGTTTAAATGCATGCTATAAAGTTCGTAAATGTTATTTGTCTGTGAAATTTGACGTTTTGAGTTGATATTAGCCGAGAATGTCTTTAAGAAGACGAAAAAGCCAATATCAACAACTCACCAAGTTTGAACGATGTCGTGTAATAGGGCTACTAGGAGGAGAATTTTCTTTCCGGGATATTGCAGAAAGACTTGGCTGGAATGTAACCACTGTGCAAGATTATTGGGAGCAGTGATCAAGGGATGGTACTGTCTCAAGAAGACCAGGTTTTGGGTAGCCACGTGAAACTACTGAAAAGGAAGACCGATGTTTTCCGTGTACGGCTGTGGCACATCGTACTGTAGCAAAAACTCTAGTCACAGTTGGTACCCCAATAACACAACAAGCTGTTAGAAATCGGTTACTTCAAGGACAGCTCTGAGCCAGGCGGCCTCTAGTGTGTTTCACGACCGCGATCACCGCCGCTTTGCCGTGGGTGTGTAGCCGGAAGTCCGCCGTACCACGGATTGGAGATCTGTTATGTTTTCGGCTGCTGTGTACCGCTTTGAAAGCCAGTGATGGCCGTGTGTTGGTCAGAAGAAGGCCAGGGAAACGCCTGAAACCAAACTATCTGTGACTTATACACACTGGACCTACACCTGGATATGGTTTGAGAAGCAATTTCCTGTGGCAGTAGGAGGACTTTCGGAGTTATTTCAAACACTCTGACAGCAAATTTATACGTCAGTCTGGTAATTTGACCTATAGTACTGCCATTCATGAACAGTATTCAAAGTGAAGTTTTTCAACAAGAGAAGAGAGACTTTTCAGAGTGTTGACATGTGTTACCTTGGTCTGCGAGATTACTAGATCTGTCTCCAATTGAGCAAGTATGGAATATCGTTAGATGACAACTCCAGCATCATCCACAGCCAGAACTAACCATCCCATTTTTGACACAACAGGTACAACAAGCAGAGAACTCCATACCAAAAAGTGACATTCGACACCTGTATGACACAATGCATGTACACTTGCAGGTTTGCATTCAAATTTCTGGAGACTACACCGGCTATTAATGTAGCAGCATTTTACATTTGAAATGCATTTTCTTGAACTTAGATTTACCTGTGATCTTGAAAATTTAATCAGTTAAACACGTTAACTAGATAATTGCATTTTCTAAATTTACTCTACAATAATTTTTTCTTGGTGTTGGGATTGTTTTTTCGCTATGTATTTCAAATTAATAAATTCGAGTTTATGGAATTATAGTTTTAAAATTGATTTCGAGCACCACACATTTCCTTCTTCAAAGTTAAATGAAACCAAAAACTACCCAATCTAAGAGGTAAAGCGGAAAATGAATCACTCCAGAAATTTTAAAGATCAAAATCAGTTTCATTTCTCTTATTAGATCCTCATCCGAGAGAAACTGCTAAAACGCTTCAAATACAAAGCTTTCATTTATCGCACCCCTCAGGCCCCGCGAATGCATATTTTTCAAACCAAACCACAAATGTAACGATGGAAGACACTATCTGTGCCAATCTTAAGCACTCTCTCGGAAAAGAAATTGGTATTCACAGCCATGAATCTGGCGCGACCTCGAAGACAACCGGTGAAGAGGAGGAGAGTCCCCTACATTCCTCCAGCGCTGCAATTCACTATGAGATTTCCAAAAGCAGTTGTGGTCTGCATCCCAACCATTATGTAACGACTCTTAAGGTCCCTTTGAGAGGCAACGGAGGGAGCGTAAATCACAACCAAAACGATTCCCGATCGGTAAAGACAGAAATAATCTTAGAAAGTGGAAAATGGAAGCCAGTCACGATACGTCCACCAGAGGACGACTTAGGATCTAATGAGGCAAGTTACTTTCTCTAAATTTATTTTGTGTGTATAATATACCGGTATTAAGGAGAAGTTCAATATTTCTACACAAATGTTTATTTCGTTCAATCACACACCAGTCAAGGGGGTGGGCCCAGTGGTAAAGGTATCGATCGGCAGGTTCGGTTCAAGACCAGTCCCAATAAAGACCCACCCCCCAGGGATGTCAAGAGCCAAACATCCTCCCCTTGCTGTGGTGGGTGTTGGGAGGGGGGACCAGCTCAGGCGTCCTCTCTTTACCATTTCAAATGACGAGGTTTGGGCCAAAGCCCTCGTAGTGAACAGTCGATGTTAATTTTCCCCACCCAAAACCAATCTGCAGGACGTCCCAAAGGGGGTTCTTGGGGCCCTGATCGAGACATTTTACTTTTTTGGGCCCTTCCCCAAAAAAGGGGCCCCACCCCGACCCTCAATCAGTATATTGACAGTATATTGTAAACATTTCATCGTAATTGTATACATTGTAAAATACTCGTACAAAAGATTATCTAAAACAAATGAATATGCATGAGTTACAATCTTACAAACCTAGGCACAAATCGTCTCGACCAGCTGCCGTATTTCGACTCAATGAGTTGAATGATTGTTTATGGTATTAGGGTTAGATCTAGACATCGACAACGGTCATCACCTAATAATGCAATATTGTCACTGTTGCCGGTTGACTTGTAATTTGAAATTCCCAGTCTTTCGGAGAATATGTCCGGTAATAACATCCGGCCACTAACATTGTTCAAATTTATTGAGGTTGAGATTTAAAAGAGGTACCCACCGAGGCCTTGGGCCCAGACGCAATTTGCCCATGCCTTAAGACGTTCCTGCTAGTCTGTTAAACGTTAAATCTGTCGAGAGCTGAAACGTCCTCCCGTTGGTGTGGTAGTTAGGAGAGGGGGTGCCAGCTCAGGTGTCATCCACGTCACTTGACCAAGGTTCAAAATTACGTGGTCCGTCGCCAAAAGCCCTCGTGTTGCTGAACAGTGCGACGTTAATATTCAATCAATCAATCAATCGCCATTCTGTTAAATAAGTCTTTCCATGGCTCCTTGACAATCAATCACAATCTGATATAAACCACGTGGTTTATTGTTCAATTATTTGATTAAATGACTTGGCCATTTCCATCCAAAATCAGATATTGAAACTTTTTTTTATTTTACATGTAGCCGCAAAAAACTAGTGATGACAGGCACGAGCTTGTAGCCGGCTCATCATGAGTTCGCGGCCTAGTGTCATTGAAGAATGTCTGATGCACGTTAAATTTGCCTTGGATCAATATCCTTCCTTTGGTATAGTGCGGTAGCTTGGAGACGGGTGCTGCTCAGGTGTCATCTTCTTTACTCGACCGACGCTTAAAATTACAAGGCCTATCGCCAACAGTTATGAGTGAGTGAATATTAACATCACACTGTTCAGCTATACGAGTGCTTTTGGACGGACCTCGTCATTTTGAACCATGGTCGAGGGACGAGAACGACACCGGGTTTTTAACTCCACAAAAACCCAACGGGAGGACGTTTGGTTTGGGGAAAATTTTGCATTTTTTCACGGAGGTTTTCGTGGTCCGGGGTCGAAATGGGAATCCACCCCGATCCAATCCTTTGACCATAGGCCCCGCGGCCCCGCCAACACAACAAAAACCAGTTATAAACAAAAAAAAACATTTTTTTTTAAATTAATTTTTCATTATATAAAGAAAGCCAACATTCCAAAAATTAATTTTTAAAACTAAAAACTCAAAGTTTTTTTTTTTCTTTAAATATTTAAATTTAAAAAAAGAGTTTTACTTTTCTTTTTTTCCAAGTAAAATTACCAAAAAAACACAAATATTTTTTCAATTTGTAATAAAAATTTCGGGGTTTTAAAGTAAATCGGTTTCAGTCTGCATCGTAAAGAATCAAGTTTAAAAACTGAAAATTTTATGCTTAAAATTTTAAAATCTAGATCAAGATATAATCGAAAAATGTAATAAAACCGACTATTTTGAAAATGCTTTTGGTTCCCCTATATTTTATAACCGAATCAAGAACAAAATACGTTGGTCAAAATGTTTAATTTAATTGAAATAAATAAACTTTTGCGTAAATGTGAAGGTTCGCTTTTTTATTTTGGGGTTTTTTTATGTTTTATTTACGTAGATTTTTTTTTTTCAAGTTTTCCCCAATTTTACTGAAAAAAAATAAAAAAGAAGAAAAAGCTGCATTTTTTCAAATCTCTCTTATAAGCCTTGTTGCTATTAAGTCGAGGAGAAAGATCAAAAGTTATAGACTATTAAAGAGAATTTTTGAAATGAAGCCCGTGATAAAAGTGTGTAACATTTCTTTCCTATAATCACTGATAAATGCCTAGTAGGAAATTAGTCTTAAAAATGAGTTCTTGTCGCCAAAAGCCCTATCGTATCTTCACAGTACGACGTTAACTGACAATAAATCATGCGACTGCGGTATCCCGTGGTCAAGGTATCGGATCATGGCAGACATGCGAGTTCGAGCCTAGAACCCAAGACCCCCGGGGAAACAGCGTGAATTAAATCTTTGAGTTTTTAAACGTCCTCCCGGGGTTTGGGGGTGGGATTTAGGGGGGGTGCCAGCTCGGTTCACCCACGTCCCGACCATGGTTAAAAAGCTTTTCCGTAAAACCCCTCGTGAGCTGAACAGTGAGTTAATTTTCCCTCACTCAGACAAAAATCACATAAGTTTGTTTCTTTTTGGTTTCCCAAAAGTGTTGTTTGAGGAATAAAATACGATTTAATTTTTAAAAATGCGAGTTTTGGGGATTTTTGGACTCCTTTACGAATTATTACAGATAGAAATTTTAAGAGAAAAATGATACAAAATATATATATTTTATTCAAATTTGTTTCAGTCATTTCCAAGAGATAGTTACTGCAATATGAGATCTTGCAAATGCTTCAAAAAGAAAAAATGCTTCAATTTTTTTCTTTAAAATCCCTCTTCAGTAATAACCACTATTGAATTGTAACTCCATCCGTCCTATTAAACTGTTTGAAAATGTGTCACAACTGCATCAGTTTTTCGAATGCTTAATTATTTTTACTTAGATATATATTCACTTCATACCCCTGAGTAGGAGTAACTTTTTAGAACAATTCGTTAAGTAATTGTTTCTTTTTACATAAATAACGAAGGAATGTATTATGGATCTTTTATTTCAAGAAAAATGTCTTGCAAGAGTTTCTTGATAATAACCATATTATTACGACTGAGAAAATTAAAACGAATTCCCAGGGAGGAAAAAGCAAAATATCTTGCTCAACGCTTTCAACTTCTTATGAGTGACAGCTCTTTACTTTTCACACAGTACCTCTTACAATTTTTTTTAGTTTTCCAACTAAATACAATTCTTATGGAGTTTTTTCTTTCTTGCAGGAGCACAATACTTTCAATTATATTCACCACCCTCGAAATGGAAAGAGAGGTATATGTTAAAACATTTTTCTTCAGTTTGCTGCACATTGTATTGGCACTTTATTGTGTTAAAATCAACTGAAATCAAACAGCAAATGTTAAATCAAATATACACCCCCAGCCAAAACATTATGAACAACTCCGCATTTTTCATTGAACTCGTCTGGGTGACGTGGAAGCCGTCTGATTATTATGAGAGAAAACTGCTGCCAGAGAAAGTAAACTTGTATTGTATTGTAAGTATCATTCTTGCGCTTACTTTTGCGAGTGAGGGGAAAGATGGCTAAGTGAATTTGAAAGAGAAAAGATTGTAATGGACCGAAGATTCGGAACGAATGTTTGCGAAACAGCATGACTGGTAGGTTGTTTGTATTCTGCTGTTTTTAGTGTTTGTGCAAAGTGGGTAAATAACGGTAAAACCAGAAGTAGACACCTTTTTGTTGGACGTCTACGCTTCATCAAAAAAAGGACGTCGGAAATTGTCCAGCTAAGTAAAGCAAAATCGATGCCAGACAGTGGGTCAGTTGACAGCCGAATACAATGCAGGTCTAAGTACAAATGTTTCGGAACACACAGCTCAGAGGACACTTTTGGATATAGAACAACACAGAAGATTTTCCACTCATGAGCCTCTCTTGACCAAGCGTCGTTGTCGACTACTCCAAGAGTGGGCTCAGAAACATTGAGACGTGACCATAAATAAGTAGAAGAGAGTTTCCTGGTAGGATGAATTACGACGTATACCGATGGTTGTGTCACGGTGCGCCGTCTTCCACATCGAGCAGTTGCTCCCTTCATGTACACAGGCTGGTGTTGGCACTATCATGCTTTGGAGAACATTCTCAAGATGGACTCTGGGACCCTTAGTTCTTATAGAAGGGACCGTGAAAGTAGTAGACTATCTGAGCATAATTACGGATCAGTTGTACCCTTATAAGGCATCTGTTTTCCCAACTGGAAATGGGATCTCCCAGCAGGACAGCGTCCCATGTCAAAAGGCTAGAATTGTGTCAAAGGGTTCGAGGTGCATAAAAATGAGTTCCATTTAATCTATTGGCCACTTAACTCAGCGGATTTTAATTTGATAGGGCACCTTTGTGTTTTCATAGAAGGCAGCTCAGAGATCAAATATCTTCATGTTGGAATATTTCGATTTTACTCGACGATTGCTGAGACAACCGGTACAAGCTGTTTACAGCCATCTACCAAGAATTTGCAGTATTCATGCCAAGGAGAGTTGCAGCTGTTTTATATGCAAAAAGTAGTGTAACGTGTTATTCAGTAGGTGTTCATAATGTTTTGGCTCTTCTGTGTACATAATACCATAACCATTTCCTCTGTCTTGACTTTTCATTTGATTTTAAAATATAATGTTTGATTATAACAGTTAAAATAGCGCATGAAACATCATAAACACATACACTGCATCATCCAATATATAAAATTTTTTGTCAAATTAGTACGTTTTAGTCATATTTTACAAACAAGATATCAAATAGAGCTAAAAAATTGTTCCATGTAGAATGTTGTCTCCAAAAAAAGCTCTTTTCAAATGTTTAGTTAATTACATATTTTTGCTATTAAATACACTTTATTTACTAAACAAATTTTACGTTTTCTTATTTTTATTCATGCAATGGTTTAGGATACTATAATAAACTCCACACTTTCTGAAGCATACTTCTTCCTGTTCGAGTCATCGAAAAAAAACAAGAATTTGTCGTCGAGTAGAAAAAACCAAAATTAAACAATCAAATAACTGAATAAATGAACGCTTCTTTTTTTATTAAATTCAACGGGTAAAAAAATTTAACCTTTCAAAAAAAAAGACGCACCAAGAACAAGTTGTCCGATAGAGACAAAAATTAGTGGGTCGAAAGATTATTTAAAAATGAAAATGAAAAATTTAAAATTGAATGATTTTTTGAGTTCATAGTTTTTGAACGGTTCCAAAAAAATGTTAAATTCTAGCCTGTATGCCGCCACACGACTGGATAGAGGATAAAACCCCTGATGTTTTCCTGCGGTATTTTTTACCATATTTTTCTCCAAGTCGGGGCGGGGCAGGGATTTCCCCGGAGATGCAGTCGCCTTTCCCCCATATCCCAACATGCTGGATTGCAAGAGATCGGGGATCTGATGCCAAGGGAAATGTTTTTTCGAAGCAAATTTGAAGCAAAAATGCCGAGTTCGGGCTTTTATGAAAAATAAGCCCAGGTACCAAAAGGAACGGTAAAAAACAATTTTAAAATGCCATCGACTCCCCGCGGCGAAGTTGCCCCTAATAAAAAAGGGGTTTCGGCTGTCGAATGGCACCCCAAATAACCCTGGTTGACGGCCTGTGTAATGGCCTCCCAGACACTCTTCGATGATCCGGAAAAAACTGGAAGGGATTTACCCCCATACATTCCCAGCAGCTGTTCCACCTGATCGGGCCCAAACACCACGTAATCTGGCCACGTGTGCAGGGGAGGGGGAGTTCGAGTGGCCGCGCAAAGTTTTCAAGTCTTTTAATGGTCATGGTGGACACCGTGTGCGGGTTGTTTTCTGATGGCTTTTAACAATAATTAGGCGTTGGACAGCTGATCAAAACAATCTGTCCTCCCCCCTTCCGCGGGGGTCACCGCACCACTATGACGCTGAAATCCCCGCCACCTTCTTTAGATCTTCTAATGGGCCCGATTTGCTCGTACGATTCTCCGTTGCCCAACTTTCCTCTTTAGTCCAATGATACAACCTTTTCAAACCGAAGTTCTCAAAGAACCCGAAACCTGTGGCGAGTCTTTTTCAGTCGTTAAAGGTAAAGATCCTTTCCCAACAGAAATTTTGACCTTGATTGAGAATCGCTTTTATAGACACCTGAGGGAGTGCCAGTTCCGATGCGCTGTTGGCTCCCACTATTCATTCCTTGGACCCAAATTTTAATCATCTTTTCGGTAAAAAATTCTTTGCATAAAAATTTAAATTACAACCCGGGTAACTCCTTTTTTTGGTGTTTTCGTTTTTTTTTTTGTTGTTGTTGTTATAATGTAGACTATGAGGGGAAGATTTGGCGTAATAAATATTTATCTATCTAACAACTCTTCTATAGTATACATAAATTCCAATGGATTTAAAAAATCCATTAAAATTTTCCCTTCCAAAAAAGGTTTTTTTTCAATTACTACTATTTAGTTGTTCCATCCCCCTCTTTGGAATAATAAAAATATAAAAAATTTATTAATTGGGAAAACCCCTGATAATTCAGTTGGAGGGCCCAAAAAACTTCAATTATCAAGGGTTGGAAAAAAAACCCCAAAAATAAAAGAAAGAATTTTTTTTTTTTAAAACATTTAAATTTAAAACTTTTAAAATTGAAGCAAAAATTGTACAAAATTTTTTTAAATTACATTTTATACAGTAAAAAAGGGGAAAAAAAAACAAAAGTTAAAAGTCCTATATTTCAAAAATACACTTAATTTTTAAAAAACAACTTTTAAAAAAGAATATCCCAAACTATATAAAATTTAAATCCCTTTTTGTCAAAAAAAAACCTGCTCTTTTTTTTGTTTTAAGGCATTTTAACCCCAACTTTGTCAAATTTGAATTTTCTAGAACAAAAAGAAGCCTGTAAAATTCTGCATCAACATGATTTTTATGGAAAAAGGTTGCATAGTTTTTTTTTAGTGACTCTTTTGCTTCTGACAGAGTTACCGGCCAATTTTCCGTTTTTGTCCCTTTATCACCCTTTCTGTATTATTGTGGTCCAAAGCCACAATTTCAGCTTCAGATAAAAGCCCCTATACAACAAAGGGGTCCAAAAACACGTAGTCGTCAAACCTAAAAACTTTTCTGGGAAAGCTTCCCAAAGGAATGGTTTAGCATTAAATTTTAGTGGGTATCGTACACATCAACCAGATTCGGAGCGTTTAAGCCCACTTTTTTAAAAAACGGAAGGGTTTTCCAAAGGGGTTTAGCCTCCAAAACCCCCTTTTCAATCATGATCAAAAAATGTTAAAATAGAAATAGTTACATTCCCCCCCGATTTTTGAGGTTATCCAAAACGCTTTTAAACGGCCACCGGTAAAAAGTTTTTTATGTTTTGATCCCTGGGGCGGTCAAGTTTTTTAGGGTTGAGGGAAAAAAATTTAAGGGTTTTACAAATTTTATAAAGGTGGTGCTTTATTGTGCACAATTTCAGTTTTCTAAAATAAGAGGGAAAATTTTTGGCTCCTTTTTATCCGAGTTCAGTGGGACCAAACCCCATTCAAAAAAGGTTCGGGTGGTCATCCATCCCTTTTTTGTTTGGGGGATTTGGTAGGGGAAAGAGTTTAGGCCCTTTAAAAAGCCGAGGTTTTGGGGAATTTTTTCCCCCGGGGGAAAAGGGAAGAAAACTTTTTTGGGGCCATCCATGTTTACAGCCAATTTAAAAAAAGTTGAACTCTCCTGCTATGTTTTCCCCCATGGCATTTTTTTTTTTTGAATGTAAATGTTTTTTCAAAACACTTGGACCCGGTTTTATCTGTGTTGAAAAATGTTACGTGGTTCGTATCCTTTATTAGACCCGAAAGATAGTTCGCCCAAAACAAACGTTATTTCGAAATTGAGCTTCCCGCAATTTTTAAGACTATCTTTTCCTTTTTTTAAAATGTAAAAGACCCCTGCAGCCGGAAACTGATTCCTAATTTTTGGCAAAAAGTTTACCTTCAAAAAGAGCACCCATGGAATATTCTGTCCTTGGCACCCATCCATGAAACAAACACTGTTCAAGCGTGAAAAATTTCTTTACTAACGCGTTTTTCACTTACCAAAGGTCACGTTTTTCCTTTATCCTTCGGGAAAAGTGGGAGTGAGCATGGTTACAAAATGCTTTCTAAAAGCCCTTCCTTCCCACCTTTTTTTCAAATGATTTTAACACATTTTTCTTTTCGAAATTTTAACACTTTTACTTTTTAAAAAAAAGAATGCGTTCCTTTAGGGTTTATAATCGAAAACGGGTGAGGTGTAAAGTATTTAAGGTTTATCCCGAAATTAACGGGAAAAATAAATCACCACAACTTTTTAAAAAAAATATTTTAATTTAAAAAATTTTGGGAAACTAAAAGAAACTTGCGTATTAAAGTTCACACTCAGCTACAGGGTATACTTTTTGGGGGTCAAAACATCGCACGGAGAATTCTTTGAGGACATTACCCTTTTTTTAAAAAAAATTAAAAGAATAAAGTTTCCCTGTTTAATAGAATAAGTAACCCTTTCCCTGTCTTTACCTCGTATATTTTATATAAAGGATTTCCTTTTTAACCCCCTATAAAACGTTCTCTTTAATTATCTTAATTTATTTAAAAAAAAACAAAAAAAAAAATCTGTTTAAATGTGACTCATTTTTAGTAATAAATATAACCCCAAAACAAAATTATTTGGGAATACTTGTAAAAGGAAGCATCACTCATTACTGCACAGTGAAGGAAAAGAAAGCAGTTTTTTACCATCTAAAGCTTGGGGTCAACGTACAAAGAAAAACAAATGGCTTTGGAATAAATCAAAACTCTGCTTATAGCAAATACCAAAATATAATAAACAAAGTAGTTTTCCCTTTAAACATGCACCCCGACTGAAAAAAATTCATAAAAACCCCCCGGGGGTAATTAG
>BMAV01001562.1:0-13070 GCA_019973955.1 Trichonephila inaurata madagascariensis
TCAACGCCCAAATTAAACCAGTATTCGTCAGATCACGCAACAGACCTTTATTCAATTATCATTAATAATCCTATGCACAAAACTTATATCTAATATTACCTTTTTCAGTTCTCCTTCCCTTTTCCTGAAAGGGGTATCTATAAACTTTATAAACGATGATTCCAATTTTTTATCTTAGGCTTCTATTCTTTCCAAAACTATCGGACGCTAACTCTGATCCGCAAGTTTTTACACTAAGCTTTTCACGCATCGATCGAAAATTCCAATCTATCTCTTTTTTGCCGGCTTCGCTTGCCACGATATCTAAGCGCCACGCTATATCAATTTTGCCCCCCATATCAAGTTTTGCCGCTATATTTTACTAAAGTTTTATCCTTTTATAGTATATCTCATTTACATATTATGTTCGTTTATCTTCTTGGTATTGTTGAAAAGTTTTGCCTTTAATGGTTGAAAAAGGAGTTATGTTAGCAGAAAGACGCGATAAACACTGTTTTTTTTCATGCGGGCCTTAGGTTTTTTTCCATCTTGAATTTCAGTTGTCCCGCTTGTTTTTTTTCCTACTTATATAAATAGTACGGGATGACAAGGGTCTTTTGTTAATATTATTTTTCCCTTTTTGGCCAAATTTTCTGTGGTCCACTTGCCCCTATCCATATGACCTTTTTTTCCCTTGGGAGTTTTGTACTTTTACTTTTCCTGTTGTTCGTAAATGAACGGGAAGCGATCTGACCAGTGATCTGCGTTTTCGTCCATTGTATTTTTTTATTGTTTTGAGGGGAAAATACCTTTTGCCTTAATTTTACGTTTCACCGCAGATCTTTTTTTTTCCCATAGTGTGACCATTTAATCTTTTGATGTACTTTTCCGAAGTACTTTTCCTGATGATCTGGGTACTATTGGGGTCCTGTTTCTCGACCTCGTCAATTTCCATGACGATATATTTTATTTGATCAAGTTTAAACCCTTAATCTTTTTCCTGATTTCCTATTACAATATTACTGTTATTTTTTATACTAATACTCTATAGGTCCTTTAAATTTTTTTTAAATTTAACACAGTTTTTTTAATGTGAACTTAAACGGTGTTTTCTAATAAGACCCAATCATTTACCTTTTAAATTTTTATATCTCATCTTCGTCTATTATAATATCTTTCCCACCTTCCTGCTTAGCTTTTTGTACTTAGTCTAGCTTCCTTAAATATCCTTTCTGTTTTGAATTTTGAATTCCGATCCATCCGGAAATCATAACTACTTTTGAAATGGGGTAATCAATTTCGACCTAAAATAATTCAGCCGGTGTTTTTCCTGCTGTTTCATTCACTGCCGTACGAATAGCGTAAGCAAACTCACGTAAGAATTCGATCCCAAGTATCGTGTTGATTGTTAACATAATTTGCAATCATTTGCACTATATCTCGATTAACTCTTTCAGTCCGATTTGCTTGTGGTCGATATGGCCAGTCTTCACATGCCTTATGCCTAATCTTTTCACTTAAGTGCTCAAAAATTTCGGATATAAATTGGGGACCATTATCACTTATTAATTTTTATTGGAGCTCCATAACGCGATATGTGCTATCAAAAAATGTCCGCTATTATACGAGATGAGGCCTTTTTAAGAGACATAATTTCAGCCCATTTGCTGAAATGATCGGTTATTACTAAAATATAGCGGTTACGTCTTATTCTCAATATATAGGCGCCGGCCTAACAAATCTAACGTCACTATCTCATTTGGATAATTTGATATAATTGATTTAATCGACCAGCTGGTAACGCTGCTTTATAGTTATTAACTTGGCACATATGGCATGTAGATATTGATCAATGAATTTCTGGCGTACGGGGAAATAACAAACGTCCCGAATTTTATGATACGTTTTAAATCTTCCCAAGTGTCCTGCTATTGCCTGTCGTGAAATTCTCTCATTATTTCATTCCTTAAAGATTTTGGAATGTATACCCGCATTTCACCTAACGACGTTGCGTGTTTCGCATAAAATAACAAGCCTTCAATTAGACGGAAGTCGTGGACCAATTCTCACATATCGTTGCATTAACCGAGTTATCTTCCGGGTTTTCTAAATATCTATAGATATGACCTAATTCTGGGTCATTTTTTTGTTCTGTTATTAACTGTTCCCTCGAAGTAAGTACTAAATCCCTGATTATGGCACAATTAACTTTTTCTCCTACTATACTTTCCACATGATTTTTTGATAAAACATTAGCCACAATATTTAACTTCATTTCTGACCCATTAACTCGCAAATTCTCTTTATCTACCTTATTATCTTCAACCAGCGAATCTTGAATTTTCAACGATTTCTGATCAAAATCTAAAATAATCCTTGATCCATTTATAAAATCAACACCTAGAATACATGGGTATTCCAAATCCGTTAACACATGAAATGACCAAGTTCTTTCAAATTGTCTGATGCGAATATTCAATTTCTACAATCCCTATGTTTTGGAATTTCGCACCCTGTGCTGTTATTACCTGGGCTCGGATTTTTAATTTGCTATAAAAATTTTTTTCTATATCTCTTCCATAAAAAATGATTTATCTGCCGGTGTCCATAGCGCTTTCAAAATGTGTTATTTAATAAAATAGGAACGGGGGGGAAGTTCTCGGGTGATATACAATCGGAGAAAGCAATTGGATTTCTCTTTGCCGATTTTTTTTGAGGTTGATCTTTACTGTTACAATATTTAATCGTCCCTTTGCATCCTATCGCCTCGACTGAAATTTTCCTCGAACCCTATTTCTACGGTCCCTCTATTAAAATTATCATTTCGCTCATTTCGAAATTGGTAACCCTGTCGTTGAATCTCTGATCTCTATTCGAAATCTATTCCTCTCGAACCCTTATTACTTTGACGGCTATTCTCCCAAAAAACATTTTTTACCGTTATTTGGTCTACGTCCAACCTCAGAATTCCTCCAGTTTCTACCATTAGCATCAAAATTAGGCATCCTATGCGCGTTTTGACCTCGTCTTTCTACATTATCATTATTCTGTGAACCCCTTTTTAATTTGTAAGAATACCTCTCTTCGAATTTAGCTAAGACTTGTGACATAGCCATCCTGTGATGACTATGTCGTTCTGGTTCCGCGTAAGCTAGAGGTGTGGGATTATCAAAATGATGAGACATAGTAGTTCTTAATACAACTTTTATTAAGAATAACTTATATTACTTAATTCTAATTTGACAACTTTATTTAAAGTGAGAGTTAACACCCAATTAAACCTTGTATTTAAGTCAGATCCGCAACTAAGATCACTGTCTTAATTATAATAAATAAACCGATTCATCTAACTACCTATGTCAAATATTACCTTTTTGCAGATCTCCTTCTTCCACCTATAGAGATATTTATAATTCACTTTATATACGACGATTCCAACTTCTTTTATATTGGGCTTCTATTCCTTCCAAAAGCTATCGGACTGCTAACTCTTGATCTGAAAAGACTCCACACTAAGCTATCTCTAAACTTGCCGCGCTATATCCTATCATCAAAGCTTCTATCCTTTTAAAAAGTATATATCTCATTTACATATTTGATCCGTTTCTCTTCTTGGTATTGGGTTGGAAGGTTTTGCCGTGTCGTGGCCGTCAAAAGAACATACAGGAGTTATATGTTGTTAGCAGAAGGACGCGAGAGACGTCACAACCCCCTCCAAGAAGAAAAACGTGATTTTACTTAAGGGTTCTCTCAATGCCCTTAATAAATTACGTGTCTAAATCTCTATTCCTAAATTTCTTCGCTTTCACAGGTTTTATTTAAATTTTTAATCTTAAATCCTCATTTTAACTTTTATAATTTCCAATATTTATCTTGACTTTAATTTCATTACTCATCTTAGAATTAAATTTAATATTCAATTTTAGAAATTTTAAACTCGTGACAATAAATTTTTACTCAATACTAGGCCAACATTTAATAATTACTGTTTTAATTTATGCCCACTCTCGCGCAACATCAATTACTTAAAATAACTATACACTTAAATTTTCTAAAAAAAATATTCTGGAGGCACCAGATTGAAATCTTTGCATCTAACACTGCATATGGAGCTGGAACTTCCATCCCTTTCTTGTTAAGTTATAATTTTCATAATTTTCAGGATTTTCAGGGTCAGTCTCCTGAAATGAAAACTTTGATGTATTTCTATAATATCAATCAATTTCACAATTATTCATTATATATTATTTGTATATGCAATAAATTTTCATCTCCATCCCCACATCTGGTTCAAAACTCCCCAATGAGCCGCGCAGCTCGTTTATTATTATTGTTGGTGCCCTGACTACGCGCCGCGTTTTACTGAACCAGATGCCTCTGTACGTAACAATACAACAACTTATATATATACACACATATTATACAATTACAAACATTTTTCAATAACTATTATAACAAAATAACCAAGGAATTTTCGCATCTCACGAAGTCATACATCAGAAACAAACAAATGTGTGATTACAAATTTTCTCCAGAAAAAATTTTTAACAAGTCAAAAGTTCCAAAATTAAATAAACACTCATTGTAGTGTTTGACTTGGCTTATAACTTTTAAGCACCGCCCGAGACTTCCTTCTTTGCGAAATAATTCTTCCGACCTTGTTGGAAGATCATAAAAAAATGAAACAATACAACCTGATTTTTATATGTGTTCTCAACCATAACTTCAACGATGAGGTGCTACCACTCTTTCTTTCCTCGGTTGTACTGGAATTTCTTGTTTTGCTTGGAATTTGTAGGACTGTAATCTCTTGTCGTCCTTTCCTTGACTTTCATATTTGTCTCCTTGGCTGGTCAGGGTTCTTCTGTTCTCCGTCGTGGCCTTAGATTGTAGTTTGATTCATCTGGAACTTCTGTGCATTCTCTTCTGTTCTTTCCTGCTTCTAGAAATAGTACTGGATGACATTTGTCTTTTATTTATATTATTGTGTCCTTTCTTTGCCACTTTCTTTGTGGTCCACTTGCCCCTGACTTACACCCTGATCTTTTTAATACCCTATTATTCCTTATCCTTTTTGCTTTTATTTTCATTCCCAAATGAACTAGGAAGTGATCTGACCAGTGATTTGTTTTATGGGTCCTCTCTGTATTTTTTATACTGATTTGATTGATTTACCAATCCCTTTTGCCTCTAACACGTTTCACTGCAGATTTTTCTTTCCCATATTGTGACTCATTTAATCTTTGATGTACTTTTCGAAGTACGAGTTTCCTGACTTGATCTTATACTATTTGGGATACCTGTTCCTAATTCGACCTCGTCACATTTCCTATGACGATATATTTTATTTGATCTACCGTTAACTGTTAATCTTTTTCCTGATTTCCATATTACAATATTATTGTTGTTTTTAACTTCTATTACTCTATAAGGTCCCTCAAATTTTTGTTTTAAATTTAGCACATACTTTGTTATTTGCTGAACTTACAGGGGTGTGTTTCTAATAAGACCCAATCATTTACCTTTTATTTTTATGTCTTTTCTACGTCTATTATAATATTTTTTCCCACCTTTCTGTTTTAATTTTCGTACCCAGTCTAGCTTCTTAAAGCTTTTCTCTATATTTTTAAATTTTGAATTTTGAACTTTCCGATATCATAACTAGTTTTGAAATGAATTGTAATCAATTTTCGACCTAAAATAATTCAGCCGGTGTTTTCCGTTGTTTTGTTGCACCGTCGTACGAATAGCGTAAGAAAACTCACGTAAGAGATTGATCCCAAGTATCGTGTTGATCATTATTAACATAATTTGCAATCATTTTGCACTATATCTCGGTCAACTCTTTCAGTCCGATTTGCTTGTGGTCGATATGCAGCAGTCTTCACATGCCTTATGCCTAATCTTTCACTTAAGTGCTCAAAATTTCGGATATAAATTGGGGACCATTATCACTTATTAATTTTTATTGGAGCTCCATAACATACGATATAAAGTTATCAAAAATGTCCGCTATTATACGGATAGAAGGCCTTTTTTAGTATAATTTCAGCCCATTTTGCTGGAAATGATCGGTTATTACTAAAATATAGCGGTTACGTCTTATTCTCGATATAGGATATGGGCCTAACAAATCTAACGTCACTATCTCATTCGGATAATTCGATATAATTGGATTTAATCGACCAGCTGGTAACGCGTTTTTTATATAGTTATTAACGGCACATATGGCGTAATAGAGAGACATATTGATCAATGAATTTTCTCATGTACGGGGAAATAACAAACGTCCGGAATTTTATGATACGTTTTAAATCTGCCTAAGTGTCCAGCAATTGGCTTGTCATGAAATTCTCATTATTTCATTCATAAAGATTTTGGAATGTATACACATTTCACCTAATGACGTTGCGTGTTTCGCATAAAAATAACAATCCTTCAATTAAAGGGAAATCGTGGGACCAATTCTCATATGTTTGATAACCGGGGATTTATCTTTGGTTTCTAAATATCTATAGATATGACCTAATTCTGGGTCATTTTCTGTTCTGTTATTAATTGTTCCGCAAGTAAGTACTAAATCCTGATTATGGCAAAATTAATTTTATCTCCAATTATACTTTTCACGGGATTTCCTTGAAAGAATGTCAGCCACTGCATTTTGAGTTCGGTCTATGTTCCCCATTTCTATATTGAATTCTGCTAACTTTGAGTGCCCATCACAATCATCCTACTCGACAAATTTTGCCATGTGTTAGGCGTGTTAAGGCGGCGTGATCCGTTATAACCTTAATGAGTATTCCTAAATATGTTCTAAATTTGTTCAGCCATACTACTGCTAGACATTCTCTCTTTCGGTTACTGTATAATTCACTCTCTGCGTTGTTCAGTGTACGTGACATAAATACAGGTCTGTTTTGTTGATTTAAGTACTGCTCTAAACCAATCGAACTGGCATCTGTAAATAACTCGAAGATGGCTCCTGAAGGACTTTGGTAATTTTAAAACTGGCGCTTTTTTGTTGCCGCCTCCTTCAGGCCTCTTCGAATGCCTTTTGTGCTTCATTGGACCAGACAAATTTTTAAATTTTCGTTTAAGATTATAAAAAGTGGCTCACAAATATCCGTATAATTTTTAATAAATTTCGCGTACCACTGGGACATACCACAAAATCTTGGACACCTCTTTTTGAGTTACAGGGCGGTTTCATCTCTTCTATAAGCTCTAGCCTTTGTCTCATCCGTTTTTAATTCCTTCTTTACTAATAATTAATCCTAAATATTTCAATTCATCGCGCAATTTACACTTTTCCTTATTTAATGTCAATCCTGCATCCTTTAACAACGAAACTTCCATAAATGCTCAACATGGTGAGTGAATGATGGAACGTTATAATAGCGTCGTCCATATAAACACTCACAAATTTCCCTATCACCGGTTTTGGGATTATGTCAATTTGCTTTTTGAAAATTGGGGAGCTGCTCCTGATAAACCGAATGGCATCCGCTTGAAAGCATAAGTGCCACTTTTTACTTCAAATGCGGTCTTAACAATATCACTGGGGTTTACTGCCCATTTTGAAAGTACCCACTTGTAAGATCCAAGAGATGACTTGTTATTATTTGTATAATGGGATGTTCGTTATCAAATTATCTATTAACGGTAAGGGTATCGCGGATACTTTGTGATCGAATTTAATTTTCTATAGTCTACTGCAAATCTATATGCTTCGGATTATCCGGTGGTAGCCATTATTTTCTTGCATAACACAACAGGTGACGTATGGGGATTGAATTGGAACAATCGTTTCCTCTTGTAACATTTTTTGTATGTGAAAATCTATTATTGCTTGCTTAGTGCGGTCATACCTATATGGCTGCCAAGCTACTGGTGGGTTATCTCCCGTGTCAATTTCATGGTATAAAACATAGGTATTAAGACCTGTAGTTTGTCTGAAAAATAACCCTTTAAAACTACTAAACAAATTTTGTATTGTTTGTTTTTCTACCTCCCCAATTTTGTCTTAGATAAATCTATCTCAACCTTTTCCTCTTTAATTGGTTCACCCACCTTATTTATTTGAGAATCTGGAATTTTCAACGATTTTTGATCAAAATCTAATACGATTCTTGACGCACTTATGAAATCGATACCTAGAACACATGGGTATTCTAAATCTTTCAACACATGAAATGACCAATTCCTTTCGAATTGTCTGATCGAAAATATTCAATTCACAATCATGTTTTTGGCATTTCGCACTGTGCTGTTATTACCTGGGCTCGCGATTTTTTATTTGCTTATAGAAAAATATTTTCTATATACTTCTTCGATATAAATGATTTATCTGCTCCGGTGTCCCATAGCGCTTTCCAAAAATGTGTTATTTAATACAAAATAGGAACGTGTGGAAGTTCTACGGGTGATATACATATCGGAGAAAGTCTAATTGTCTCTCTTGTCGACACCCCTTGAGGTTGATCTTTAACCTTTACAATATTTAATCGTCCCCTTTTGCATCCTATCGCCTCTCAATTGAAATTTTCACTCGAACCCCTATTTCTACGGTCCCTCTATTAAAATTATCATTTCGCTCATTTCGAAATGGAAGTAACCCTATTGTTTAATCTCTGATCATTATTCTGAAACCTATTCCTCTCGAACCCTCTATTACTTTGGCTTGGCTATTCTCATGTAAAAATCATTTCTACTGTTATTTGGTCTTCGTCTTACTTCAAAATTCCTCCAGTTTCTATCATTAGCATCAAGGTAGGCATCCTATGCGCATTTTGACCTCGTCTTTCTATATTATCGTTCTGAGAACCTCTTTTTAATTTGCAAGAATTATCTCCTGCTTCGAATTTAGCTAAGACTTCTAAAAGTTGTATCGTGTTTTGTGGATTTCTCGCTACATAATCTTGGATCTGTGGTTCGAGTCGAACTTTAAAATATCCCACCAACTCTGCTTAGGACATTCCTAATTCTAAACTTCTCTCGATTTTTAATAAATTATAAACGAAATCAGTGGGTTCACAGTTTCTTCCTGCTGTGACGCGTAAAATTGTGATTGTAATTCTTTCTTATTTTTGACCGCGGGAAAAGCCTTCGTAATTCAGCAGCAGGCTGCGCGAAATCCGTGGCTGTATTTTTGCGCCTAGCACCACGATCAAATATCGAGTACCAATCTTGAGCCTTTCCCTGAGATGACTTTTTAAGTAAACACACTGACAGATTACTTGGGATTTCAAGTAGCAGCGTATTTGATGCTCTGTTTCGATAAACTCTGCAATGTTCTCTGACCCTGAAAAATGCATTTCCAGGTAGTACGTTACACCTGCATTAACTAACCCAGGGTAGCACACGTTCGGGCGCCATTGCACGACATAGCCATCCTGTGATGACTATGTCTATCCGGATCCGCGTAAGCTAGAGGTGTGGGATTATCAAAATGATGAGACATATTGGATTCTTAATACAACTTTTCGTAAAATTAACTTATATTACTTAATTCTAATTGACAACTTTCTTGGAGTGAGTTAATACCCAGGTAAACCTTATATTCAAGTCAGATCAGCGCAACTAGATCATTTATCTTAGTATAATAAATTGACTGATTCATCCTAACTTCCTATACAAAATATTACCTTTGCAGAGTCTCCTTCCTTCAACAATTGAGTAATACCTATATTGCCAACTTTATATGGGCAGTTCAACTTCTTTATAATGAACGTATCTTTCTTCCAAAGCTATAGGACATCTAACTCTTGATCCGTGTTCCCAACTAATTTCCTAAACTTGCCC
Source organism: Trichonephila inaurata madagascariensis (assembly GCA_019973955.1). Classification (NCBI taxonomy): domain Eukaryota; kingdom Metazoa; phylum Arthropoda; class Arachnida; order Araneae; family Nephilidae; genus Trichonephila; species Trichonephila inaurata. The sequence continues at coordinate 9,781 of BMAV01001562.1, forward strand.
CCTTTTATCATCAAAGCTTCTACCCTTTTTTAAAGTATATTCATTTACATATTATTTTGTTTGTCTTCTTGGTTTTGGGGTTGGAAAGGTTTTTCCTTAATCGTGGCCGTCAAAAACATAGGTTATTTAGCAGAAGGAGCGGAGACGTCCAATTTAAAGGTGTGTTCAAATAAGACCCAGTCATTTCCTTAATTTGTCTCCCCTTCGTCTATTATAATATTTTTTCCCATCTTTCATGTTTTTTTTTTGTTTTTCGTCTAGTTTCAGAAATATTTCAATATTTCTTACTGCAAATTCATTTCCCGTTTGAAATCATTACAAATTTTTGAAATGGGGAATAAACTTTCAACCCAAAAAAATTTCCCGCGGGATTTTTTCCCGTCGTTTCCTTCATGCCGTAGAATAGCGTGAAAACCACGAAAATTGGTCCCAAGTATGTGTTGATATTAACATAATTTGCAATCATTTGCCTATATCTCGTTTTGTCTTTTTCCACCCCGGGCGCAAAGTTTCCCCCTTTAGCCTAATTTTTCACTTAAATGTTCAAAAATTTGGATAAAGGGACCTTATCCTTATTAATTTTTTGGGCTCAAAAACGGTTTAAAAATTATAAAAAAAGTATCCCTATTAAAAGACCGAGGTGTTTTAAGGGGTATATTTCGCCCATTTGCTGAAATGACGTAATTAAAAACATATCTTTCCTCACCTCGATATGGGATACGGGCCAAAAAATCTAACGAAACCCCCTTTTGGAAAATTTGATACAATGTTTAATCACCAGCTGGTAACGCTTTTTTATAATTTTTAAATTTGGCAATATGGCATGTAGAGACATTTGATCAAAAATTTTCCTCATATAGGGAATTTAAAAACGCCCCGAAATGATAATTTTTAAATCTGCCTAGATGCCCTGGGATTGGTTTGTCGTGAAATTCACGCAAAATGTCGTTTTTTAAAGATTCCGGAAGTATACACGCATTTCAAACGATGTTGGTGTTTCGCATAAAAAAAAAGCCTTAAATTAGACGGAAGTCGGGGGACCAATTTAAATATCGTCGCATTAACTGGATCTTCCGGGTTTTCAAATATTTTAAGATAGACCTGTTCGGGGTCATTTTTTTGCTCTGTTATTAGCTGTTCTCGCGAAGTAAGTACTAAATCTTTTTTGCACAATTAATTTTTTCCCCCATTATACTTTCAACGGGGTTTTTAAAAAAACTTTAGCCACAATATTTCTTCTTTTTTGACCTTCAACGACAAATTCCCTTCATCTACCTTATTTTCAACCAGCAATTTTGAAGCGTCAACGCTTTTGATCAAAATCTAAACTTGATCCACTTATAAAATAAACCCCCAAAGAAAAAGCCCCAAACCGTAAACCCAAGAAAACCCAAAGGGTTTTTTAAATTCGGTATAATAATAAACAAAACCTATTTTTTGGTTTTCGCCCTTCCCGGGTGATCACCTGGGGCTCCGATTTTTACTTGTTTATAAAAAAATTTTTATATATTTTTTCGATATAAATGATTTATCTTCCGGTGTCCCTAGGGTTTCAAAAAAGTTTTTTAATAAAAAAGGAACGGGGAAACCCCCGGATGAATAATATCGGAAAAGTTTAATTTGGGATATCCACTGCCGATTCCTTTTGAAACTTTATTAACTTTCAAAACTTCAATAGTCCCCTTTTCCCTTCGCCTGACTGAAATTTCCTGAACCCCAATTTTTGCGGTCCCCCTTTTTTAAAATTATCATTTCGATCTTCTGAAATTGGTATACCCTTTCGCGTTGAATTCCCCAAACATTCTGAAATTTTATTCCTTCCCAACCACCCTTTTTTGACGGCCATTCTCATAAGTACCCTAGAATCATTTTTGCCATTATTTGGTCTACGCTCAACCCAAATTTTTCCAGTTTCTTATTTTTCAAAATTAGACATCCTATGCGCGTTTTGACTCCCTCTTTCCAATTATCCTATTTTGGGAACCCCCTTTTAATTTGAAAAATACCTCTTCCCAAAATTTTTAATATTTCTAAAAAATTGTACCTGCCGGATTCCGGGCTTCCACATATTCCTGACTTGGGTTCGGGCCAAAATGGACAAAAAATTCTCCCGACATCCTTAGTTCTAAATTTTTTTGAATTTTCAATAAATGTAAACAAAATCTGTTGGTTCCTATTTCTTCCCCGCTGGGGCGCAAAACCGTTTAACTCTTTCTTATTTTTGATTGCGGAAAATTTCGCTAATTTCTGCCTTTAGCGGGAAACCGTGGCGTATCCTGCACTAACACCGATCCAAATTTGGGGGACAATTTGGCCCCCTGAGATGACCTTTCAAATAACAAAGCTAAGTTACTAGGAATTTAAACTGTATTTGATTTTCTAGGTCTCAAAAAATTTTTAATAGGACCCTGAAAAGCCCTTTCTGGTAAAAAACCAAACTTCCATTACCAACCCCGAGTCAAAAGGGTTTAAAAGTTCGGGGCCCAAAGCGAATGGTTTCCCTTATGATCATATCGTGGGGGGTTTTAGCTTAAGTTAGAGGTGTGGGGTTATCGAAATGATGAGACATTTAGATTCTTAATATGACTTTTTTTAAGAATTTCTTAAATTCAGACATCGAAAAAAATTATATTAAGTGAGAAAAACCAAAAAACGTAGTCTTAATTCCAGATCAAATTTGATCCTTATCAATATAATTATACTATATTCGCCTACTTAACTTTTTAAAAAATATTCGCGTTCAGAATTAAATCTTCCTACCTTGGTTGAGTTTCAACGTCCCCCTCAATTATTTTTCCCTGGGTCTTTTATGTACCTTGGTTTAAATGGCAGTTTCGGTTCTGATAAGCCGTCAATCAACACTTCTATCTTCTGAACTGAACTTTCTAAATTGAATTTTTCGTGGCCCTCAAAAAAAAAGGGTTATGTTAGAGGAAGGGCGTGAGATTCACAAAAAATTTAAAGGGGAAAATAAATTGAAAGTGAACTGTTTTTGAATTGATTGGGTAACCCTTTTTTTTTGATGAAATTGACTATATAGTGAGGGGCTGAGATTAGGGTAGGCAATTTTGTTTATTCAAATTTATTGATTTATTGAATTGTTTAAGGTTGTACTACCTTTGACACTTTTGTTTAAAAACATTAAATAAACATTTTTTTAGAAATGGGGCATAAAAAATGAATTCAATACAGTTTTTTCAAAGTTAAAATTTAATTTTGGGTATATTAATTTTAAAAATTTTAGTGAAAAATTGCTTCGGTAAGGATTTATTAAAAATTTAATTAAATTT